>JABUQX010105863.1:0-15000 GCA_015478945.1 Trachelipus rathkii | reverse complement strand
TGCAGGGTTATTTTATAATCTGAAGGAAAGGGAAAGACTATAGCCAACATATATTACAAATCTATATTATAATTTATTTATACAACAAATTTCAACCTTTTACAAACATTTCGAAGGTGTTGTGGTGATAATTAATTATACAATTATCATCATCATTCACCCCAAAAAAAGCATATGTTAGAGGGGGTTTTCAGCCCGCTTGCACAGAGAAGAGACTTGAACATTTTCTTCAGTATGACCGACTGCTTTCAAGAAATGCAGCTTTCACTTCTTAATTTTTAATTTAATATTTAATGCTTTCTTTTTTATTTAGTTTTGTATTTAATATTCCAAAATTACCGAAAAGAAATAAAGTGTGAAAAATTTATTTGTAGCTTCCTTCATTCCCCAACGATTTTAATATTGGAAATTAATTTAAATGTATTAAAATTTTGCATTCGTTTAAATTTCGGAATCATACAAATATATTTTCCTGTTAACGTAGTCTAAAGTACTTTGAATCATAAACCAATCTTTCTTCCCGCCAAATGTCAGACACTTCTTTAGTATACCATATTCAGATTCGTGTCCTTCTCGGTAGTCATTACAGATCTTCTTCTTTTAGAAAAAGTTCTCTTCTGATCCTTTTCGTCCATCCCCTCTGGTTTCCATGATTCCGACACTCAGATGACGGTTCGAACAAATCATACCTCTATCACTATATATAATAATATATATATATATATATTGACTAGTATATATATATACTCTAATTATATATATTATATTATAATATAAGTAAATATAATCATTTAAGTCAATGAATTGAGTCAAAGGGCAGATTTACTCTCCATCAGCCGTGGTTCGAAACACTGGAATCTCCCGCTTGCTAGGCTAACAGTAACCGACCCTTTAACCACTAGGCCATCGCCTACGCTCCCAAAAAAA
Source organism: Trachelipus rathkii (assembly GCA_015478945.1). Classification (NCBI taxonomy): domain Eukaryota; kingdom Metazoa; phylum Arthropoda; class Malacostraca; order Isopoda; family Trachelipodidae; genus Trachelipus; species Trachelipus rathkii. The sequence goes on along the minus strand of JABUQX010105863.1, from coordinate 14,073 downwards.
GAACACGCTCAAGCGTAGTTTTTTAAAGCACCTGGTTTTTTTTTAAAGTATGACGTCGCTAATTTTCAAAGCCCATGGCCCCACATTTTTAAATGATATAGTCAAAGGAGATTTTACCCCTCTTCCCTGATCACGCGCGCCGACATATATATATACATCATTATATATTATATTATAATATATATATATAGATATATATAATATATATATATATATTATATATATAATAGTTAATATATTAATTTGACTATATAATATATTAGGGGTTGTACGGAATCTGAAATGTTCAGTTCCAACCGTGAAAATTAGCGGCAACGCAAAAAAAATTCCGGCTGGAACCGGAATAATTTTCTTATTGACTTTCGTTAACTATAAAGAAATGTAAAATATACAAACTATTTGCTCACCACTAAAATCTACATTTAGTACGCAAGCGGCCACTTCTCATGAATCATATGGAAAATCAGAGCACTCCACTCGCCCCCGCCCTGGGTCGAATATGCTGGTCCTCGTCCAAAAAAAAGCTTTAATTGTTAAAAGGGAGAGGTCTTGTATTTTCTTTTTCTAGAACAGAGGGGGGAAACCACAAAAGAGCAATACATCCAAGCCGTGAGAGGAGAGGTGAGGTTGTGAGAGAGTTCAACTGAGAGGATCAGAGATGAAGAGAGACATATAGAAAAAATTATTAGGATTATTAGTAATGAGAAAACCAGCCCCATTCACAGTCACTGAAAGCAGGGATTCATAGGAACATATTGCCCATCTTCAACCAAAATTTTCTTTTATTTTCCTATTAGGAAATATTTTGAAGAGAAGATGTTACCAACCTCATAACAGGAATTTATGATCAGCAGTATTCGAGAGTTCTCTAAGCTGATCAAATATCAGTCTTACTACAGATATATGAGAGACGCTAATAATTCCAAACGACCCTCATTCTATTTTTCCTTTAACTGCACTCTGGTTACCAGCCGTAGTTTTTGAAAAATGGACTGGTTACTCCATTATGGCAAATTTCCCAAGTGTCCTCGATTTTTGGAATTAAGATCAACTATGAGTTTTGAAATTATGACATAATCGATGGGAGAGATACCTCCTAACACAAACCCTTTTGATCCTTCGAGATTGGAAGCATATAACATGAGAGCTTGATACTAATATTTAGCAGAGTACACAAGTCTGTTCCTGTTTTATTCATAAACTTCCAATTTATTAAAGAAAGTGCCTATTTGCCTCAAAGAACAGTGTGATTATTAATAAAGAAATGTCAGGAATTAGTTTCACACATTTGCAACTTGATATTCCAGTCTTTTTTAAACTGTAATAAAACTTCAAAAGAATACAAAGGAGGACTTGGATCCAATCTGCAAGGCCCACTTATCCAATGCAAAGGATGTTAATTAAGGCTGGGAATTATCACATATATTTCAATTCTAGAAAGACATTGAATGTTTGAAAAAAACTCTGCAAGTTTATAGTCAAGTGAACTGGAAAGTATTTAAGCTTTGACTGCTTATAAATGGCGGCAAATACTTGAAAAAAATTCTAAGAGTTGCAGAATCTTCTCATGGTTACGGAAAACTATAAGGCAAATCAATTATATCATCAATCTCAATTATTCTAACAATTTGAGCTCTCCAGCATAACTCTCAAACTCTTTCTCAAACTCTGAGGATGACAGCGAAGTTCAAACTTTAAAAGAAAGAGCTGAAGAAGGCATTAGAGTTAGCATCCAAAAGAATAAAAGGAGAAAGAAGAAGAAAGGACAGAGGGGATATTGCTGGAATAAATCATATATCAAAACGAGATAATTGTTTTAAGTACTTTAGTAGACCTCACACTAAACTGACTTTTTTTATTTTCTAATGAAATAAGGAGAATTGAGTAGAAAATTGGATGCTTGAAAAAAATAAAAAAAAATTAAGTAGAAAGTATAATTAGTAAGTAAGCAGTACAGAAGAAGTTTTTTAGCGATGATCATCTAGTCCATTTTACAGAAACGAGCATTATCTACATGAATTTACATTTGCCACGGTACTCTCAGAAAATCATCAAGTACGCGATTAAGAAAAGAAATTACGCCGAAAGTTACTCAGGTTTTGTTTATAGAGTTAAAAGTGAAAGTGCCAAGCAAATCAGTTAAATGTAAAAAAAGGTAAAAAAAAAAAATCAGGGCCTCTTCAGCTTCTGATGAATCTTAAAAGAAATTAAATTTTTTTTTTACCAGAGAAATCAATGGTCTAAAACTGGCGGAAAGAAGAATTCCTTATTTGGTGGAAAGTGAACAAAGCTAAATTTCCAACAAGTTAGCATAACTAGCCCAAAAATTAGCTCTCTCTTCCAGTCTCCCGCCATATATTCAGAGAAATTATTTTCATTTTTAGAAGCAGGAAAGTTATATTTGAGGAAAAACGTTAAAAAATTTCCAAAACTGGTGAACAGTTTTTCTTACTACCATAATTCGCAATAAATATTTAAAAAGTGTTTAAAGAGATAGTTAACTTGTATATATTATCTTTCTATTTATAATCTAATAATTTTGATGCTAGGTTTATTTAAACCTTTATTTTAAATAAATACTGTAGTGGATATGTATGATACACTGTGTGTATGATACACCAGGCTACTATTCATTTTTTGTTTAAAAAATGAGTATGTAAAAGATGCTCTATTCCAGAAAATTTTTTCTCAGAAGTAGATTTGTAATTCCGGTTCCGGCGAATTTTGAAAACCGAACCGCGAAAAAAAATGTCAAATTCCGGGCTACACCTCTGAATATATATATATATATTATATATATATATTGTATAATTATAAATAATAAATATATATTTAAATATATATATATATTATAAATATTATATATATATATATAATATATATATATAATATATAGCGTCGGGCGGGGTGACCAAGCCCGCCTCTTTAGGAGGGGTGATTTTGTTCCTTCGCAAATATAAAATTAAAAAAAATAAAAAAAAAAAAATTTGTTTTCGCTATTTAATATCATAGCCACGCTCCAATGGACAGGTAGTAACATACAGTTTTATTAATCATCTTAATTTCTAGAAATTTTTATATTTTTTTTAAAAATTTTAGATATTAGGGTACAACAAAAATGTCTCTTCATGAATTTCACTTTTGAAAATGAGTTTTTTTAATTGTTATAAAATTGAAAAATTGTGGAATTGATTTTAATTATTTATTTCAGTGGATACACTCGAGTATGTGAGCTTTAAAACTGGCAAAGTAAATTTTATCCATACAGTATTAGTGGCAAAAAAACGGGCCCCTAACTTGGTCTCGATTCACCCCGCCGTAAAAATTGACGGAGGGGTGACTCGGACAAAGGTGTTCTAAAATTTATTTTACGCACCAATCATTTTCTTTTGTCCAGCTATAGCCTTCAGATAAATTACTTAATTCATAGCTGCCTAAATCTTCTGAAATAGGTGTGATAAGTGGTTTACGAGGATTGACGAATTGGTGAAGTGTCAAAATTTTTTGGGGAGAGGGGTGATCGGACCACCTTATTTTTATTATATTTATCTATCATCATCGTCATTTTTATTACTTATTACGAATTTAAATATATAAATAATTATTTATATCAATAAAAATAAATTAAATTCAAAAAATTGAATTCTATACGGTAAAAGATGAATTAAACAGATGTCCGAGTCACCCACATGGTGTGTCCGCTTCACCCCTTCCATTCAGGCAAAATAATCATACTCTAACAACTTTAAATTAAAACTTTTGATTAGAATTACATTTATAATTTTTTGATTTTATCAATATGCTCGACAAGAGGGCGTGATTTACAAAAAGATTTTTTTTTGCCAAAATGCCATTAGGGAGATCGTCAGACCAATTATGGCCTTAAGTTTGGTTCCGAGCTCACCCCGCCCTGCGCATTTATGACTACCGAAGAGCTACCAAAAATACAACTACCTCAGTGTCTATTCTCCTGACCTCTCGTCACTCGGCTGCACGCAGACAAGTCTATAGATTCTCCTCGCCATCTGCATGTTCTGTCAGCAAATTCTGCGGCCTGCTGTACGTGGAAACAACTGGGTAACTCATCCCAAACCAATCCACATGCATTAATAAACTAAGTTATGGTCACACAATCCATCTAACTATAACTAAACTACTCTGTAACCTAAAACCCGCCCAATTTGGCTTGTCTAAATATATTATATGATACCCAACCTTATCCAATACCTATCCAACCCTTCCTTAAATGTTGGCAAATCGAGTCACACTCAACAACCCCTGTGGTAGACCATTCCAAAATTTAACAACCCTATTACTGAATCATGCTTTCTGTATATATGCAAAATGGCATGCTTTTGTCTAAATTTTCTATTATGCCCCTCTGGTCACCTGTCCCATGCTCTATGAAAAATTTATTGGTCTCTGTATCATCATTAGGGAAAATATTTTGATAGAACTTGGTACAATTCTTTCTCTGAGAAATCGCCTTCTTACAGAAAACATTCCTAACTCCTTCAGCCTCCTGCTAGCTGCTTACTACAAACCCAGAAATCACCTTGTTCCCTATGTGCCCACTCGCATCTAGCATATTCAGGTCTTTCTTAAAATAAGGGGCCCAAACTTATGCACAATACTCTATTACTGGCCTAACTAGTATTTACAGGTTATACTTATAACAGTCCTCCCTGGCCTGCTTGTAAACAACATTTTGCGATATTTATTATGTCCCAGCATCTTATTTGCTTAATTTCTTGCTTTTACATATTCAGCTGCATTAGCACTTTCAAGATATTACTGCTTATAATCACCCTAAATCTTTCCTTGGCCACAGACTCAAAGCCCAAATCTCCATTCAAGATGTGTAAAACTTATTTTGAGTAACCTAGTGAAAACTTTACACTTTTACTATAAAATTCATTGCCCGTATCTGCCCACCCAAAGCAGAAGTTATCAGATCAATGTGAATCTTTTTATTACATCCTTGCACTTATTTCCTAACTGAATGGTGGCCACTTTGTATCTCTGCGAAACTTTAGAAACCTATGCATTTAAGTCCCTGTCTAAATCATTATATATATATGAGGAACATAGTGGCCCCAGCACTGAAGATCCTTGTGGGACACCACCTCATTCACATTCCCATGTATGATTATGCTCATAGTTGTTCACACTTATTTGGTCTATTTCCCAACCATCTTTAATTCCAGGCCATTGTACCACTCCCACCGTAACCACATTGCAATAAGTTTTCATCCAGCACCTTATGGTGGGTACCTTATGCAAAGCTGTTACTAAAGTTCTTTAGAATATAACAATATCAACTCGGAATCTCCTTGGGCAATGCAATATCTGATAAAATTTCATAACATTCGTAATAAGGCCTTGTCTGACCGCATTGACCGTTACTCCCGGTGTTCTTTGAAACTCGTGCTGCCGGCTAGTTAAACAATACCTTGTTATCCTTCTAAATACTTTCTTCTATATGATCCTTTCTCAGGTAAAGGCTCCGGCATTAAGATTAAAACTTGTTGGTGTATTACGTTGCAGAAAAAACTAGTTTTTATGGCTCAATCCTAGAACTGAGCACATCGAAAATTTGCTCTAACTGAGAGAGGTGATTAGCTAGGCAGCTAAGCTAAGAGTCCTGTTTACGTGCCCCTTGCTCCTCAACACTCTCATTCTATTCAGCATTAGTGTTCATTACGACTGGAGATATCAGACTTATTATGTTAGCTAATTCAAAATTAAAATGGGCTTGATTCACGCTTGGATGCAGCCCATTCTTCTGCGCCTCTCGTGTTAGAAGTGTCGATGGTCCATGACAGTTAACGAGATTCACAGCACAGTACCGTCTAGTACCTGTCAGAGGTGTTACAACTTCTATGTTTTTCTATTCAACTTTTCCTAGCGCCTTGGTTAAGTCGGTCGTTCGTTGGATTCTCCTAGATCAATTACTCAATGGCCTATGTAGGTAAACTTAAAATGTTTGTCTGAGCCAAAAGGTTAAAAGAGCTGTTTGCAAAATTAGGTCGAGCGTATTAGTATATGCTCTATTATACTCTTGTACTTATATATTACCATTCTCAAGAAATAACTCACGCTCGATAGCATTAATGCATTTATTAAATTAATAGGTTTCCATAAAAATCATTCAAACACTTTCACGCGGATGTATTTATACAAGGGGTCTTGAGAGTACTTGGGTAATAGTTAATTTAGTTATATTATGTATTTCCGTAACCTAATTTATGAATTTATTAATGGAGGAAACTTCTACATTTTTTCCTTTAAGGAAATACGTCTTATTGAATTGTGTATTTTTTGCATTCGCTTCTTCGGAGGAGATCTATAATAGGTACATTAAATTACATCTTAATTTCATTCGATTCCTTTATGTTTTTATTATAATCATCTTAAAGAGTAATGAAATTGCCAAGACAACTAATTATAATAATAATTGATGAATTGTGATTTAATTTGCTTCTAAAATTGGTAACAAAAGTTACAAATCGAGTCATTCTCAACTAGTTAGTGGGGTTACAAGAGAAGAGACTTTGATATACAAGAATGTGTCAAGCACTATGGGTGGTTCAGAACCCCTCATCAACAACCTCTTACGAAGAGTTCTTTGGACTTCTGGGGAAAATCTAAGGCCAGCAGGCTGTATTAAAACTCTCTGTTAAGATAAGAACATGTGATTATAACATAAATAAAATGATGTGAACCACAATATACCCTTTTAAAGATTCCAACAAAACATTGTGACTGTATATATTTACCATTCAATTACAGAGGTTTATTAAGTGTTTGTGCGTCCTTTTGAGCAATAAATGGTTGGATCTTATTTCTACAAGGATTCACTCTCGTCTGTCTAAGGATCTCATTAATTTATAAGGATTTCCAAAAATGTATCTTTCGTGAATTTTCACCATGCTGTAAAATATCCAAGAGCAATATTTCACTTCGTATGAATGTCCTTCCAGATATTGTCCACTGAATCCTTTTTACTTTCATTCAACGTTTTCACAGATATGAATATATGAACAATACACACATTACAAATTTGTTAGCACGACACTCATTATTCAGGGTATATTATTGTTGGAATAAAATACATTATAATGGAATAAATAAATACTAATGATATTCAAAAAAATAATGATCTCTATCATAGAAAAGTTATCATATTGTTCGTTACTCCTTCAAAGAAAAAATATACCATGTCCCAGTCCTCTTCTGGTTGGTGTTTGGCCAACCCCAGTGATATATGGAGAACCGTACACACTTGATTATTTCGCATTTTAGGTTAAAGGAGCTCGGTCTTGTCTTTAAGAGGGAGCAGTATAAGGTATACAAGCAAATACCTCCTTTAATACTTTATTTTTTCATTAATAATGTCTGTAACATAATTAATGCACACCTTAATATCACCATGTTATCAATCGTCAAGACCTTTAATCATTTTACGCAGGTTACATCACGATTTACATCATTATGGACACGTTTTAATCTGAACCTACCAGAAATTGCTGTTCATTTATTGGAAGCGCCTAATTGAGTGGCAATTCAAATCACTCATAATTTTCAATCACAATGTTTTCTTACCCCAATATGAGCGAATAAACTTTCCTTCCCTTTACTTATAGTCTTAAGACTTAGCCATAAGAACCTCCTAACTAGCACTCAAGTGGTCTGGTTTTTTTGACGTTAGTCTTCATGTTATTATGGTGGTAATACTCTTATCTATTCATTACATAATTGGCTGCCAAGATAAAGCTAGCATTAAAATATACTTTACTCAGTCAGAATTTGGCAACAGGAATTTGACAAGGTTCGTTTGGAGACTCTAAGTATTCGTTTGATTCACCCACCTAACAAACCGTAGATCACCTCTTTCTGGCTTTTTGTCGAGATTAGAGTTCTGGAAGTATTGTTGTGATGACATAAGATTCAGGAGTGTGTTATTTTAAAAAAAGGGTTAGATGGACAAACTAGATCACCATTAATTCTAGACCATTTGTCATCTCTATACCACGCGAGGTGTGACTTCTCTGGCCTCATTACCCACTCGGGCTCTCCAGTGGAAAAACTTTTGAATACCTAGGAGATCAAGTTATTAAATGACATATATCTTCCATTTATTTTATTAGAATTTGTCACAAAAATGTAAAAAAAAATTATACTTCAGCATGTTACAAGAGGGGATTTTCAAATCTCATACAATTTTGCAATTAAATTCAGCTCATTACAGAAAAGTAACTAGTGATACTGCTATTGTTAGATTGTTACCAAACCATTCAAATCATTCTATGATGCTTTAAATCTCATTCTCTCCAACTTGCTACGTCAATCAGAAACAATCCTTATGATTTAGCAATCAAGATTTTCAATTCATATATTAAGTTGAAAAAGTAGTACCGGGTCTTTAAGGACTCATGTACCCCTAAGTGTGTGCCAATAGAATTCCTTCTTCACGTGCAATTTATTCTTGACTTTGTAAATCTTTTAATTCTTTATTGACTCGACATGAGTTTTCATACTTGCCAAAATTTCTCTTCAGTGGTGAGTTGATTATTCAAAAAACATCACTATATAAATTTTAACTTTCATCAATTAACTATCTTCACTTATTGAATATGGGGCGGAGAATATTTTTCAGGTATTCTGAGTTTATCCAATTCATACTCTATCATATTTATCTTAAATGATAGAATTAATTAAAAAATATCGTCTTTGGGCCTATTATCTCAGATCGGATGGATATGCATCTGTCTTGTACATTTCTTTATAATTAATACATATTCTTCCTATTTGGCTAATTTTAGTTATTCTATATTATAGTTCATATGCGTGTACTACCTAGTATTTATTATTTATCTTTTACAGTTAAAAAATTGATAATATGGTTTATAAATTTAAAAGTAATCATAGGTCAAATACGTTTTTAGTTTTTTTCTTTGCTCGTGAAATTTTATCACTTATTTATTCTTTCTCATCTTTATTGGGTCGCAGCCATAAATGCTCCAGGTTATTTCTTTTCCTATCTTCGGCACAATCTCTCTCTCACGTATATACGGAGGCATATTACTTATCACTGGTTTTAACTTACACGACAAGTTGCTTGTCAATCTACTTACGTAATATCAGCAAAGCGGTCTTATATTTAGTCATGTATTAGTGTATATCAAGAGGATACATCATCTACTCTTTCCATCCATTTCTCCCAGTTTATGTATTAGATAATTTTTGCGTAATTTCTAATGTAGAGAAGAGAAATGAGATGGATTGTTACTACACAAGCACGCTACTAAATTATATCTGCTTTAATGAATAATATGTTGATTTTCTTACAAGTGTGTGCAATTGTACAAATGATGACTTTCTTTTTAGTGAAATATTAATTAGCCCTCGAAAAAAAGGTCGCTGAGTGCTTACCAGATGTAGACAAAAGTTATAAATTCTGAGCAAAAGCAATACTTACATAACAGATACCTATTTTTGAGTATATTCCTATAGTTAAAATTTATAATATCCTAAAATCCCATTCTCCGTTAATAATACGTCAATGAAGTAAATTCCTAAAATGAGCGTAATTCTAGCTGATGACATATATTATATTAACTGATAATTCATTCCGTAAGGCCATCGCTCATATAGATATAATATTCACAATTTACTATATTTTTTAAATAACTATAATGTAATTATATGTCATCAGTTCCTTACTAAATTTTCTACCCCTCTAAATCATTGTTAAACTTTGATTCAATCCACTACATATACTTTATGAGGTATATGTAAGTTCTTAATGGTATGGGGATAATCTATTATTATTCATTGTGTTGGGTGACAGTAGCTTTGGACCTACTCAATAGTTTAGTTAGTGTTATCCTAAACTACCGTTGAAAGTTTTTTATTCAATGAAAAACGCGACTCATGACAATTTACTTTAAATAGAACTTAATAGTAAGTTTTTCAAAGAGAATACACGCTAAAATTCCTGCGATGAAGAAATTCTTGCAACGTTGAACAAGACTGCAACTGCGTCATTAAGGTTCCTTTTTACTGTTTAGCACTGAAATTGAGACTTGAGATATATACCTCTATAATTTGTATTTTCTTTTGCTTTACTGGAGAGTCAAGTTTACGGTGAACTTTTGTTCTCATTATATCCTTTGTGCCAAGATTGAATGGTTCCAGCGAGTCTAATACTCTCCATGACAATATAGACTCTTGTGCAAGTAGCAGTATTCACTTTGTGAACGTGAATATACTGTGAGAACTAAATTTTCGATATTTAGATTATAAGTCATATAAGATGCTTGATCTGTGTATTACTTGCATTGTATTTTTAGACTCATAACTAGGATATTGATATATCTACCAGACAATCCACATCGACAATTGCTTCAATATTCGTATTCTATTGATCTAATGTTTTTTCACTCCAACACTTCTAGAGGCAGCTGATAAGAGATCCCCCTGCTCTGTGAATAATAAGGGCTCTGCCTCCTCAATTGACAAGTAAGGTGTTAATAGAGTGAACCGTTGCCTAGAATGAAACTTGGTATAGAAAAAATAGAAAACAAAATATTAGATAAAGATAGACAGCTCGATATATATACCTAATCATAATACCACTTTAGATTTTCTTTAATAGATATACAGCCCTGCCTGATCCTTATCGTCACAATCACCGAAACAATGACCTCTCCTATTCTTTGCAACTCCCTACTATTCGCTTATAAGCGCAGAAGGGTCATTAGGTTTGTGGTAGTTTATTAGAGTGTGTAAATAGTCCATCTGGAATCAAACTTAAATTATCTTACACTAAATTCCATTATAATTTCTAGCTTGTAGGAAGGTCCACTCTGACTCATAGAGATTTCAACTTGTCTGGCGCAAATTTAATGGGTAAGACTCATACCATAATTCCATATCTATCGTTCTTGGTTTTGAGCAAAAAAACTCTATCCTTGAGCAGTTAGAGTTATGGCCTAAGTCTTAGTGTGAGGGAGGAGTTTTTTCTTGCAATATTAATGCCATGGGGTGTCCTGCAGTTTATGGACAAATTTAATAGATCTACTATTCTCCGTTGTTCCTCGGAATTATTATATCTCAGGATATATAGAACTTAGATCCAGCTTATTACTCCCATTGGCTTTTCCATATTATATGCTGAATTGTGGAAGGGGCTCGATTGAGAAAGTACATTTGACTCCAAATCTTTTTATTGTGGTAATGAAACCATATAGGTAATAGGCTTGCAATCATTGGATTACTCAAATAATTGCATTGTTTCTCTGCTTACCAGATAAGAATACGCTTATATTCAGTTATCTATCCTTGCATCGATAGAAAGTTCAGATTTAATAATTTTTGAACTCGTGTTGGTTACATCATCTGAGGAGTCTCATGTATAATTTAGTGTTTAATCGTACATAAATAATCTTGGCAGCTTATTTTAGTATATTTAACCATCAAGAATTTTATATTTCTTATCAACTTATGTCTTCAGATTTTAGACTATAGAACAGCACTCCTCACTTAAACCTTTGTACATAGGTTTTTTTAAGGCCTATTAATTCATACTGATCATCTTTAAAAGAAATTATAACTTGCAGTTTAACCTGTAATTACTACAGTAATTAAAAACCCGATCCAATATAATCGTATTAAATTACGAGAAATAAACCAGACTAGGAATATCGTTGCTGTTGGTCACGAACTGTTTGTCGATACTCTCTCTCCTTGATCAATTTTATATTCAGCCATATGTTGCAGCCGAAGAACATATTTGAGACAGGAAGATTCTAACAGCTTGAATCTGACCTATAGTCCACTCCTGGTTCTGTCTTTTATGTAAGTTATGCCTACTTCCTATGAGCGTGCACTTTATCTGGAGATCTCAAAAATAGTTTAACCACTTGGCCAGTACTTTAAAAACCTTGTACGACTCTCCAAACATTGACAGATCGGTGATGCGTTGAAGCCATATATTCGGTCCATTCAACCTGAAAATAGATCTTATATTAATACGAGAAGTTCTCTAATAGAAATCTCTTTGCCACAAATCTACAATCTTCCAATTAACCTCTCTCTAGTGACGATAGACAAATGAAATAAGGTCCAGAGATTACCTTAAAAGTAAAATGCATTACACCTGATAAACCAACGCTTAAAAACCCTCAAATTTATAATTACCAAACTGACACAACTAGCAGTTCCTTTTTTAACATAAATGAGTCAGAATTTCTATATCTGGTGCCATAAGAGGAAGCCATATTTTGCATACCCCTAATTTCTAACGTATGAAATTTTTAGCTTAACTAGTTATAAAAAACTTTCATTAAGGTCAGGTGAAATATATTGAAGCAAAGATTGAGAACATGCATGTTTTATTTTTGATTAGCATAAAAATTCAAACTCTTTGCTGATTTAATCTTCTACACGAAGGATACTTGCCTAGCCTGTGCTAAAAGTATATTTCAAGACAATTTCTGTGTGGGAAGCTGAAAGCATGTAAGGCACAAATTTTTATTTTAACTTGGGCTGGATTAATTAATATTTTTTTAATTAATTTATAGAAATGAGTTGGTAAAATACTCGGCACCTTTGCACATAAGCCTACCGTATTTATCAGAGGCGGGGGTCGGTCACCACACGCGGTTATACTCGGTTAAATTTTTGGCGTATTACTAACTAGCCGAGTACTGTAACCTAAAACTATTGCTTTTACAGGCCTGCCTGGCTACTTATTGGTAATCCAGAGTAGCACATTGACTTCTGATATTAAAAATTGGATTAGTTGTGTTGGATAAACCCACATCCACAAGTGTTGACATCTTGATGAAAGTACTCTTTATGATTAATCTAGTGAGATTGTAGCGGATTTGCCAAGAAGAATTGAATTTATCACATTCTCATTATATAAAAGGTGTACTTGTGCAATTATCTACCTTTAGTATATATAGATCGGTGAATTATTAAGGCCTTACATCTTAATGAATAAGTTTAAAGTTCGAATTGACCAGCGGTGGGAATATTATCTCCTTTTTTAGGATTTTGCGGAGATAGGAAAGAATAGGAAGAGTAAAATTAAATATCTCCTTAGAAATAAAATACAATCCTACGTGACATCATATGCACCTTTCTATACCTATAGCTTTTCATATTCTCCGAATTCATATAGTCTCCTTATAATTTACATTCTGCTTCAAAATTAAACTTCTGTATACTCTTACACTATGACCCACTATAAAGTAGTTATTTCGAGTTGTCTTTCTGATCAGCAAGTCATCCCTACCATTGTCACAGCCCTATTCAACATTTCCTGCTGCGATATAGAAAATCAACATTTGTATCATTGCTACATTCGAAGAATGATTTTACCCTTTATACTTGAAGATTAATTATTACCTTCTCTCTCTAATCGAGAGTTTTTTACTTCTTTTTTCTTATAATATTTCTTTGAAAAGCCATTTGTATCATACACTCTAATTTGCGTATCAATTAAGTCTCCTTCTAATTAGCATTTAAGATAACAAAGTAGCCACTGAGAAAACAACCACAGATTGATAATGTGCATCGATAGTGCAAAGTCATTTGCCTTTAATTGGCCGTCAAGGAACAAGATACCTATGTCTTTTTATAGGGAAATTTACTCTCAATGAACGGGCCATTGAATTGATCTAGATTTATCCAAATTCTCAAGGAGGACCCTTTAATACGCATTAAATGTTGCTCATCATGATCATTCTCTGACCGCAATTCTAGTAAAGAGAACCAAGAATTGTATACTAGGATCTACTGACGTTGTTTCATGAGGTGAACGACCTCTGGTAACTGGGTGACACCGAGACTTCTTGTTTCCTGGACAAGATGCGTTATTTTTATCCTATCTAACTAAACGATTCATTAGAATATACTTTAATTTTTATGTCTTATATTTACATGTGCAAATTCTAAGAATTGAAATCTGTCATATCCTCCTCTCTGCGCATAACTCTTGCTCACTACACTTGATGATTGGTAATAAATTTTATCTCTTCTGTAGTTATTGTTCTAACTCAT
>JABUQX010105862.1:22500-30005 GCA_015478945.1 Trachelipus rathkii | reverse complement strand
TAGCTTCCCCCAAAGAGAGTTCAGGAAGAGTTTAGCTATGTATCGCATGCACGGGTTAGGCTTGATGTTATCAGGATTTAAAATGACGCCTTCGATTCTCTTGAAATCCGCTAAGAACTGGCGAAATTCAGGTGATGACTTAGATGCCACACCATCAGGAAGACCCGAAGCTTCAGTCTTCCACTTCATGAAGGTTTCCACATATTTGCTGAAGATATTATCAGACTTCTTGAATTGCCAGACTTCGTAAAGTTTCTTGATTTTATATCCCTTCAGCAGAGCAAGTTCTAATTCGGGACTGCAGTAGACACCCTTAAGCATCCGCTGGTTATCAGTGTGTCGGCATTTACCTTCATAACCAGATTCACTACATGTGCGACACCAGGGTGAAGCATTGAGTCGGTCATCAATAAACGTCCGCGTAAACATGTCGTTACAGATCCAATCACGAGCAGTATGCTACGTATGATAGCCAAAGTATTGCGTGTTAATATCTTTTGACCCAAATCGTTATCGAAGCAACTCACGGCTTGCGTAGTTTCGTGCTTAACCCTGCAGAAACGATTATTTTTTTACATATGGTAAGAGAGTAAATCGAGATATGAGATTCACCCCTTCCGTAGGAGCATAGTAAACACAAACCTGCTCATGCAGCCCCAACTAAGCGTCTCCCACAACCAAATCGCTCGTTTCCATTTCACTGCCCTGGCTTGTAATAGCACCTCAGTTTCATTCTGGGTCTCATTATCTTCGTTCACCATGGTAAGCTCACAGGTTCCTCCTGCTTCAATCTTATTTCCATTCACAACCCCCACACCCTCACAACCTCGACCTCCAGCATTCTTATAATCCGCCTCTCTGCTGGCATGCCGCAGTCTAACATCGAGGCTGGGAGACCTCCCCCAATTCTTTGGTCAGAGCACTATCACGGCCTTATGTCCAGCCAGTATTACAGCCAGGAAGAGGAAGACAACCTCGCATAGTCCCTAAATCCTTTAGAGGCGGCCCCCTCCTGAATCATTCAGCTAATCACTCTTCATTGACTTAAATAGTGTTTTTGATAACGAAGGCGCTCGCCGCTTACCCATGGGGCACGTATTCTGTCAACAGGTACCTCCGAGATAACCATTCAGCTTTAGGAATCTGTTCATTTATTTTGAATTTTCCGCTCTCCTCCATTCCTAGCATGTTCAATTCGACGCCCTGTGTACAATTCCATAAAGTTTAGCCATTTAATCCCCTCGAACGAGTAATTTCCTTCATCTGCGCGGCCAATATGGGCAAGTGACTTCTCAGGCATGAACCACATCTTAAAGATCGTAAAACATAAGGACGCTATGTTGCACATTCATCAAGACAATCAATTTTATAATCTCGTAGGAATATACCTCTGAACTTTTCAAAACTACTGCGTAAAATGTTCACATCCTGGACACAGTAAGTGGTACATTCGGCTTTGATGTCATACTCTTTATTGTTAAAGTTATCATACCATTTTTCAAATTCGCCCTTCTCGTTCTCGCTCATGCGGTCTACTTCAAACATTTCTCTTCCGGGGATTCGGTCCTTATAATTCAGGGTGTCCGCAGTCAGGAATCTGTAAGGGAAGAACCCCTTAGCTACACTACCTTCAAGATCCATGCATTTAGGTAACTTCTTTAATGCACAAGGCATGAACAGTAAGGTATCTTTGAAATAAATGTTACGATTAGCAGTTAGCGTTATGATTTTGGTGCCTCTCTTCACAGGATTGGAAGAGATGATGTCAGCTCCAGGTCGGGCAAGCAGTTTGCTATACACGAACTGTGTATCAAACTTCCCGCCGTTGTGCGCTGCAACTACTATTTTAGCTTTCCTGTGTGACTCGGAGAACTTGAAGAGGTAGTTGATGAACTGATCTACAGGGCATCTCTGATGATCTCCTTCAGCTTCTAAATGCCAGATTAAAAGATCCCAACCCTTGGTATCACACTTTCCGCACTATTCATTTTCCGAGATCTTTTCCCGCCACACGTCATAACACAACAGGCATGCCACAAATGTATGCAGCATCGTCTGCTATGACAGTTCGATTATACATCTATACAGATTATGTTGTATGTTTCAACCTCGTAATTAAAAGTGAAACACCTGTTTCTCTTCAATGCCTTATCCAGTGGAATTCTGATCTTCTTCATGTAACCCATTCAAGAATCTCCGTGCACCATACTTTCATTGCATACACTGCAATGGATATGTCCGCAGTCATGTTGGTGATTGCCTTTCTTGTCAGCCAACATTATCTCATCGCAAAGGGTGCACACTTTGAGTTTCTTGCAAGTACGTTCTTTATGGAGATTGAAACATTCACCATTGTAGAAGTCCCTGTTACAATCACTGCAGTGTGGAAGTTTCGCGTTAGCGTCAGGTTTCCCTTTACACTTGTAGGTTAAACACTGGGTGCATCTATATTCCGTGCATTCATCCCTTAAATGCCTAGTTATATTATCCGTGAAGCTGTAGCAGAGATTACAGAGAATGGCACCTTTAATTAATGTCGCATCTATACTGCCTATAGCGAGTTTGATGGTATCTTTCGGGAACGGGTAGTAGTAATGGGTATTAACTTTATCATAACCTATTATATATAAGGGTAGACTTCTATCCAGTTCATGCGGTTTAAAAACTATCTCTAGGAGGTGATGTACAGTATTAGCAAAAACGAATATACGGCATTTCAAATATTTTTCTATCTTCGCAATGCACCCAGTGTTTAACCTACAAGTGTAAAGGGAAACCTGACGCTAACGCGAAACTTCCACACTGCAGTGATTGTAACAGGGACTTCTACAATGGTGAATGTTTCAATCTCCATAAAGAACGTACTTGCAAGAAACTCAAAGTGTGCACCCTTTGCGATGAGATAATGTTGGCTGACAAGAAAGGCAATCACCAACATGACTGCGGACATATCCATTGCAGTGTATGCAATGAAAAGTATGGTGCAAACGGAGATAATCATGAATGTTACATGAAGAAGATCAAGATTCCCACTGATAAGGCATTGAAGAAGAAACAGGTGTTCACCTTTTATTACGACATTGAAACATACAACAATAATCAGCGTATAGATGGTAATAATCGAACTGTCACAGACATGCTGCCATACCTTCTAGTGAGCATGCTAGTGTGTTATGAATGTGGCGAGAAAGATCTCGGAAATGATCAGTGCGGAAAGTGTGGAACCAAGCGGATGGAGATCTTTAATCTGAATTTAGAAGCTGAAGGAGATCATCAGAGATGCCCTGTAGATCAGTTCATCAACTACCTCTTCAAGTTCTCCGAGTCACACAGGAAAGCTAAAATAGTAGTTGCAGCGCACAACGGCGGGAAGTTTGATACACAGTTCGTGTATAGCAAACTGCTTGCCCGACCTGGAGCTGACATCATCTCTTCCAATCCTGTGAAGAGAGGCACCAAAATCATAACGCTAACTGCTAATCGTAACATTTATTTCAAAGATACCTTACTGTTCATGCCTTGTGCATTAAAGAAGTTACCTAAATGCATGGATCTTGAAGGTAGTGTAGCTAAGGGGTTCTTCCCTTACAGATTCCTGACTGCGGACACCCTGAATTATAAGGACCGAATCCCCGGAAGAGAAATGTTTGAAGTAGACCGCATGAGCGAGAACGAGAAGGGCGAATTTGAAAAATGGTATGATAACTTTAAAAAATAAAGAGTATGACATCAAAGCCGAATGTACCACTTACTGTGTCCAGGATGTGAACATTTTACGCAGTAGTTTTGAAAAGTTCAGAGGCATATTCCTACGGGATTATAAAATTGATTGTCTTGATGAATGTGCAACCATAGCGTCCTTATGTTTTACGATCTTTAAGATGTGGTTCATGCCTGAGAAGTCACTTGCCCATATTGGCCGCGCAGATGAAGGAAATTACTCGTTCGAGGGGATTAAATGGCTAAACTTTATGGAGTTGTACACAGGGCGTCGAATTGAACATGCTAGGAATGGAGGAGAGCGAAAATTCAAAATAAAGAACAGATTCCTCAAACCTGATGGTTATCTCGAGGTACCTGTTGAAGAATACGTACCCATTAACGGCGACGCCTTCGTTACTCAAAAACATATTAACGTCAATGAGCAGATGATTAAGCTGAATGATAGGAGGGGGCGCCCAAGACCCGGCACCCCTATGAAGAAAGTTGTCTTCCTCTTCCATGGCTGTATATGGCATGGACATCAGGCATGTGATAGTGCTCTGACAAAGATTGGCGAGGTCTCCAGCCTCGATCGTTACACTGCGACCATGCAGCAGGAGAGCGATTATAAGAATGCTGGGTTCGAGGTTGTGAGGGTGTGGGGTTGTGAATGGAATAAGATGAAGCAGGACTGTGAAGCTACCATCGTGAACGAAGATAATGAGACACGAACTGAAAACTTAGGTGCATATGTACAAGCACAGGGCAATGAAATGGCAAACGAGCGTTTGGTTGTGGGAGACGCTCTATATGGCGGGCGCACTGAGCCGTTCGTGTATTACTATCCTCCTACGGAAGGGGTGAAACTCCACTATCTCGATTTCACCTCTCTTTACCCATATGTACAAAAAACTAAATCGTTTCCTGCAGGGTTACCCACGAAACTCACAGGCCGTGAGTTGCCTTCGATTAACGATTTCGTCAAAGATATTAACACCACATACTTTGGCCTATCATACGTAAGCATACTGCCTCCTACGGATCTGTACACACCTGTTTTACCCGGACGTTATGATGACCGACTCATCTTCACCCTGTGTCGCACATGTAGTGAATCTGGTTATGAAGGTAAATGCCGACACACTGATAACCAGCGGATGCTTAAGGGTGTCTACTGCAGTCCCGAATTAGAACTTGCTCTGCTGAAGGGATATAAAATCAAGAAACTTTACGAAATTCTGGCAATTCAAGAAGTCTGATAATATATTCAGCAAATATGTGGAAGCCTTCATGAAGTGGAAGACTGAAGCTTCGGGTCTTCCTGATGGTGTGGCATCTAAGTCATCACCTGAATTTCGCCAGTTCTTAGCGGATTTCAAGAGAATCGAAGGCGTCATTTTAAATCCTGATAACATCAAGCCTAACCCGTGCATGCGATACATAGCTAAACTCTTCCTGAACTCTCTTTGGGGGAAGCTAGCCCAGCGGGTGCCACGTAATGAGGATATTCTCTGCTCAAGCTACGATCAAGTATGGGAGCTGATGAATAGAGCCGACCTGGAGATACGTAATATCATTGTAGCGGGGGATCACCATATTGTAGAGGTGACGCATACCGACTACGCAAATCGGACGGCTAAAGCCACAAATGTTGCTGTAGCTGCATTCACCACATGCTATGCGCGTATGGAATTGTATGGACTTCTAGACTCTGTTGGACAGAGGGTTCTCTACTGCGACACCGACAGCTGTGTCTTCATAGCCAGAGAAAAAGAAAAAGATTATGTTCCACCTACGGGTAAGTTCCTCGGAAACCTTACCGATGAGTTAGGGCCTAATGTAACAGCTGACAGCTTCGTGTGTACAGGACCGAAGTCGTACGCCATACGGTTGAGAAAGAGAGATGGGACCTTTTCGTATATACTAAAAGCAAAAGGATTAACGCTGAATAGGGAAACGGAGAATATCATTAGCTTCGCGGGCATGACGAAAATAAGTATGGATAAGATGGTGAAGGATGTAGAGAAGACTAAGGACCGTGACTGGATGGTCTTGAACGATGATAACGAGTATTACAATCAGATTAAAGACACCGATGCAACAGCAAGAGCCATTTCACAGTTGACGGAACCTGCTGGGGAGGCAACGCTGCATGGAGAGATTCATCAGCTTGACGATTCGCATCTTCCTCACGTTGTCACTACGACGCACTACAGGGAAGTGAGAGTCCCTGATATGAGGATAAGAGCTAGCAATGTAGGGGAAGTTACACTGCTGAATTCCATCAAGAGGTTCAGGCACACCTCAAACAAGCGCAACCTCATTCTCGGGAGTGCTCGAACCATCGCGCAAGGTTATCGAGGCAAGTACGTTACCCACTCCAGTAATATTTATTATATATAATATATATATATATATCATATATATTATATAAATATATGATATAAATATATATATATAATATATATTATATATAATATTATATATATCATATATATATATATATATATATTAGCCTTTTATGCAATTGCATTTAATTAAATTATTAATTTTTCCATTCATGTCTGCCACTTAAATAAAAATTATTTCATACTATATATAAATATATATATTAATAAATATATATATATATATATATATATATATATATATATATATATTATATATATATATATATATATAATATATATATATGTAATCCCTTTTCATCTGATTTAATTAAAATTATTATTATTATTCAGTCATGTCTGCCATTAATAAAAATTATTTCATACTACTCTTTCCTTTTCCGACCATTTATTATTTAAAATAAGACTTGAAATAATTTGAGTTGACTTAGCTTAAAAACGTAAAACATAATAATAAAATAATCGAATAATAATAATAATAATAATAATAATAATAATAATAATAATAATAATAATAAAATAAAATAATAAGTGTGTGTGTGTGTGTGTGTTGTGTGTGTGGGTGTGTGTGTGTGTGGTGTGTTGTGTGTGTGTGTGTGGTGTGTGTGTGTGTGCGTGTTGCAATACTGCTTCGAGCATCGAGCATCGATTGCAAATGCCTATGCGACCCTGGTCCAAACACTTTCATGCCTTTTTGTGGTGATGGTACTTTCATGTTGTTCTTTTTGCCTTGTTGTTAATGTTGTTGTTGTTGTGGTTTTTGTTTGTTGTTGTTGTCGTTGTTGATGCTGTGGTCTTGTTGTTGTTGTTGTTGTTGTTGTTGTTGTTTTGTTTTTGTTGTTGTTAGCTGTTGTTGTTGATGCTGTTGTTCTTGTTGTTGTACTAAAGTGTGTCGTGTTGTAGTTGTTGTGTTGTTGCCTTTGTGACTTCACTGTTTTTGCTGTGGATTTTGCGATGATGGAGAAGAAGCATTGAATCCGATATATAATATAATTATTATATATATATATAATATTAATATAATATATATATACTATATATATATATATTATATATATATATAGTATATATATAATAGTAGAGTTTAATTTGTCAAGAAAACTATCTTTCTTTCATAGCCCTGGGCGTAATCTTATCGCGGTCAAAATATCGGAGAAAACGTAATTAACCGTGAACTGAAAGGGATTAACTTTTCTTCGATTTTAACCGCAAACCTCATTAGACTAATCCACCTTGAAACTCTCAAAGCATGTATGGGAATGAAAATTTTTATTCATTTATTTTATATTTAATACACATTTTGAACTCAGATTTCTATATAAGCATGATTTGAAAGAAGGTCTGAAAGGCCGCTTAGCACGGTCAGTTAAGTCATATACTTACCTGGCAACCACC
>JABUQX010105862.1:10000-12500 GCA_015478945.1 Trachelipus rathkii | reverse complement strand
GTTTTACTGCTTTAACTCATGTTTTACTGCTTTAACTCGTATGTTTACTGCTTTAACTCACTTATGTTTTACTGCTTTAACTCATATATTTATTAACATTATGTTTTTTATTTTGTTTTAATACTTTTTATTTATTTTATTATTATTTTTATTTATTTTATTATTATTTTTATTATTTTTATTTTTATTATTATTATTACTTAGTGTTATTTACTTCATGCCTATTGTTATTATTATTTTTAATTAACATACACACACACACACACACACACACACACTTACACTTATACACACATTCACTATGACACTTATACACACATTCACTATGACACTTACATTTACCCATAGACACTTACACTTACACACACACACACACTCACACACAGATTTACTTACACACGCAGATTTACTTACACTCACACAGATTTACTTACACTCACACACAGATTTACTTACACACGCACACTCACTTACACATATAACGTATAATTTATTAAAACATTTTATGTTTTAATTAAACACGTACATTTATATTACTCATTCAAATATAACTAAAATTATTTCAAAGTTTCTTAAAACTTCTATAATAAATCAATCATTATCTTTGAACAAATAATTTATTATTAACTGTTAATACTTTTTGTTTATAAATTTTATAACTATCAAGTTTTAAAATAACTTTTACTAAAATTTTATGAAATTTTATTAAAAACATATATTTTACGTACCTTAAAGCAATAAATCAGTAAAGCAGTAAGTCAATAGAACAAAACGTGGCATAGCTTGGTGTAGAGGGGTGCTAGGGGCTGACCTTACTGATTTACTGATTTATTGCTTTAAGGTACGTAAAATATATGTTTTTAATAAAATTTCATAAAATTTTAGTAGAAGTTATTTTAAAACTTGATAGTTATAAAATTTATAAACAAAAAGTATTAACAGTTAATAATAAATTCTTTGTTCAAAGTGCTGTTGATTATCTCAAGTTTTAAGCACAAGCCATTACAGATTATGTAATAATGTAAATCTTACGTATTTAATAAACATAAAAATGTACAGCAAACCACTACGTGCCATATGCCAGTGAACCAATACCTGTCTAAGCTAAATACTGGCTGTGTATTCTTCGCTGAAAACTTTGTCATCAAAATCTCTGCCAGTGCAAATACATTGATTGATGATATATTGATAATGTAAGTGTCATCTGATTGTATGCAGTGTATCGCCCGGTAACCATTGTCTGTAAAGGCATCACTCAGTGAATGACGACAATACGCAATGCGAGGTAATGTGTAACATGTCGCCCAGTGAGCTGTGTGTGAACTGCAAATAATAATAACAATGAGCTGTAATCGCTAACACTAAATATAACAACTGGCGCATAAAAATAAAAATAATAAAAATAATAATAAAAATAAATAAAAAAAATAATAGTAAAATATTAAAGAAATTATTAAACAAAATAAAGGCATGATAATCCAATATGAAATATATATCGGAGGCAGCACGGTAAGCTAGCATGATTAAAAAGCGTAAGCTGCCACGGTTAAGCACATTAAATATGGAGTTGCTTTGGTAAAACGCATGAGTTAAAGCTATTATTCGGTGCAGTAAGCTGTGATTAAGCAGTAAGCGGTGCGCGGCAAGCTGGCAAGGCTGGCATACTAATCTCAGCGATATGTTGGAGTTACACCTACATTAGTTGCTGATTTCACTGCGCCAGGTGGCAATGTTAACTCAAATGCGCCTTGATTACGCTGACAAACACCTATGTTAAAGCGGCGCAGTGCGCTGAGCAAAGGCGCAAGCACTAATCCCTCGCTGGCTGTTAGAGTCACCTCATTGATTTGATTTACTGCTTTTAAGACTGCAATATGTTGTAAACTATGTAATTAAAGCTATTAAAACCCATATGTTAAGCAGTAAAAGCGCAGTTAGCGTTCAAAAATGGTAAAAGTAGCATGATCCCGCAGTGCTATGCAACCTCTTGTTACTGATTTTCTGGGTATGTAATGTTCCAGTTCATATTAAGCGCTATGATTAAAGCGAGCAGCGATGATTAAAGCGTAAATATAAAAATAAAGCACCATATCACAGGTGTTGTTGATGCCTCTGACACTGATTTACTATTGTGTGTTGGCAAATATGTGATTAACATTAAAGCGCTATGTGATTAAAAAGCATTAAATTATGAGTTAAAGCGGCAAGCGTGCGCGCAAAGCGCACGCCAGGTAAGGCCTCTATTGTTACTGATTACTGCGCAGAAATAATGTTAATGTTTGCAATCAAAAATTTCGTTACCGGTTAGCGAAGCAAATAAGATGATTGCTATCGGGCACTCTAGTTTCTTCCTTTCGGCTTTGCTGATTCTTTCATTGACTATAATAACAGAAAGCATAGACTCTAATTTTGTGTTGTGTCATTTCCTGGTTTTTAGAGATGTATTTTATGACCTCAGTACTCGACTCATCAATTGTGAATTAGTCGCTGATGGAGCTTT
>JABUQX010105862.1:5000-7500 GCA_015478945.1 Trachelipus rathkii | reverse complement strand
TATATAACATACTGTATGCTATATATATATATAAAATAATAATAATATATATATATATATATATATAATAACTCAATATAATATATATAATATATATATATATATTTTTATAATAACACTATAATAAATTTGTATATCAAATATAAGAAAGGATGTATGATATAGAAACATTAGTTGAGATATATATATAATATTAACTAATAAAATATATATATATCGATTTATCCAGATATCAGAAATTTCATAAAAGATGAGATATCATTTATATATATATGTAACATATATATATACATACTACACCTTCTTTCTACCACTTCATCATGGGAGGGCCATACCGCGTCCAAATACCCCGCCGACGCAACCGGCCTCCTCCAGAGATCTTCCAGGGATGAAATGTTCCAGATTGCTCTGGTTTGAGAGTTAGACAGGCAGGAGAGAAAAAAGTGAGATGTGTCCTCCGGGACCTGGTTACAGTTTTGACAGATATTTGGTGGTTTGGTTGAGACAGTTTTGTGTTTGTAATATTGTAAGCTAGGGCGGTGGCCGCATCTTAACTTAGCCAAGGATGACTGACTGGTTCTTGGTAGCGAGTTGAATTCTGGTGCTATTTCTGGTGGGTGTTTGTTTAAAATGTTGTTTGGTGGTCTGCGTCTTAAGTAGTTTTCTGTTAGTGTCGTGTGGATTTGTTTGGTGTATGATATGTTGTTTGGTAGAGATGGAATGTTGCTCAGAATTTGTTTGTAATATAGAGCTGGTGAAGAAGGGGGTTGTTTGAGTCTGTGGTGGATGGGGTTAGAGAGGGCAATGTGACATGGGTGTTGGGTTGTTTGAATTTTGGAAGAGCGTCGAGAATTATGTGTGAAACATATCTTATTCTAACTTTTTCTCTATGGACTAGTATCTTGGTTTCCTCATGTAGGTGTTGGTGTGAGAATGTAGTTGAGACTTGATGTGCATCCTGTTATGATTCTTAGTGCTTTTTTTTGTGTCATTTGGAGTTTCTTTATGTTGTTTTTAGTCAGTAGTGGGTGCCAAGTTGGAGAGGCGTAGTTTATAGAATCGGAGGAATGGATTGTTTGTATATGGTGGTGGATGTCTGTTTATTGTTTGGGAAGTCTGTGCCAGCGATGGTTCTTAATATGTTCAGTTTCTTTTTTGCATATGAAATTATGTATGTGTTTTGTGAAGGTGAGATGAGTGTCAAGTGGTACTCCGAGGATTTTGAGAGTTTTGTTGAAAGGGATATGGCAATGTTATTTGTAGACTTGGGGACGCTTGGGGGAGGTGATTGAAGCAATTGATAAATTTGTTTGGTGACTGAGACGATTATGTTTCTGTTGCTTAGCCATGTTTCAGGTTGATTGATGCATTGTTGTGTCAGGGTTGGCGGCCGTGTTTAGGTGGTGTGTGAGGTAGCTCTGGTATTGCAGTCGCGTAGGTTGTTATAGTTGTGTGGGGTGCCATTTGGGGTTATGGGGAGATCGCCCGTGGTCAGGTTGAGGTAGTGGCTGGGACGTGTTGCGCCTTAGAGGCCTCCGTTATTGATCTTTACTGTTCATGGATTTTGTATTGTTTGTTTTGTATTTTTGTGCTGTTCACTCCTGATAAGTAATTGGGAAATCCATTTCTTTTTAGGTTAGTGGGGATGTTAGATTTTGTTATTTTGTGGATCAAATTTTGTGGATCAAGTTATGTTTAGGTACTGTATCAAATGCTTTGTTGATGTCGTTGCGCAATTATTGTTTTGTGAGTGGTCTTTAGTTTTAGGCAGTTGTGGGTTGAATGATATTTATGAGTGCGTTGTAGTTGAATGGTTTGTTTGAAACCGTATTGGAATTTGTGTTTGTTGATATGTGGTGTTATTTTGTTCAGTATGATTTTTTCTAAGAGTTTGCATAGTGTTGATAATAGAGAAATGGGTCGATAAGATGAAGCGCTAGAGGGGTCTTTCCCCTGTTTCAGCTTGGGTATATAATAGCTTTTTTCCAGATAGAGGGAATAAAGTTTAGGCTAATGGAACTGTTGTAAATTTGTGCTAATTCGGTTAAAGCTTTGTTCCATAGGTGTTTGAGGTGTTTGTTTGAGATGTTGTCTGGGCCTGTTGCTGGTGAGTTTTTAAGGGTCTTTGTAGTGTTTTCTAAGTCAGTTGTGGTTATTTCTATTGTTGGGTCGTGGTTGCGTTTTATTTTCTTGAGGACTTTGATGATTTTCCTGTTTTGAGGGTATGTAGGTTTTTGACTTTATTTTGCATAGTGTGCTGCAAGAATGTTTGTGTGTTGTTTGGTGGATTGGGGATTTGTGTGTTTGAGTTTTTAATGGATTTATGATTTTCTGTTTTGAGAGTGTGTAGGTTTTTTGACTTTGTTTCCTCTTTCTGGTGTTGTTCGTGTGTTGGATGTTCTTGGTGAGAAAAGTTTGGAAGTTATTCGAAGAATGTGTTTTCATTAAATTAGTGATTTAGGTGTTTAAGGTGTTAATCTGTGTTAAGGTTTGTGGTGAT
>JABUQX010105861.1:42500-48582 GCA_015478945.1 Trachelipus rathkii | reverse complement strand
GGAGATAATGCGAACACACAACGCCTACACCACACCTAAGGCTGTCCATTTCCTACAAAAGTCAATATAAATATATACGCCAACTACTCCAAAAGTAAAATCTTTAGCTAAGGTTCATGCTAACCACAATACAGCTTTAATAAGTTTATTGTGATACCGGTAGCTACAACATGCGGTTTAATTTAATAACTAACTAAAACCCCGCACTTTGGCTACGTCAGAATATATACATATATGATGCACAAACATGCCATATACTATCGCAATCCTTTCTTTAATGTGCAAGTGAGTCACAAACACAACAACATTCCTAAGGGAAACCCCATTCAAAAAAATTTTAAACACTATTACAGAATGAATCAAGGTTACACACGTCTTTCCCTACATTCTTATTGTGTCCCTAGAAAAACTGTCCATGGTAAATATTTTATAGACTTGTATCATGTTCCCTATGACTGGAAGAATTTGAAGGGGACATAAGGGCATAAATGCGGACGATGCTTCTGCTGTTGGACGCGAGAGAAGAGGGGCGATTCGATGAGGTAGGTGGAGTTGTTTGGGTGGTGGTTGGAAGAAGGAGGGATGAAGATAAACATACAGAAGACAGAGATATTAACAGTAACCGGAGGAAATGAGGAGGGGATGAGAATGATGGTGAAAGAGGAGGAGGTGAAGGCGGTAAATACCTGCAATTATCTCGGAGGGTGTTTTAACAGAAGGGGAGGAAGTGGAGAAGAGATTACGCGAAGAATGGAAAAGTATGGATTAGTTATGAAAGCGGTATACCCCATGATGAAAGATAGAAACATCGGAATAGAGGTTAAAAAAGTGATTTTTAACAGCATACTGACTCCCACACTGCTGTACGGAGCGGAAACATGGACAACAACGAGAAGAGAGGAGAGTAGAATACAAGCGGCGGAGATGAGGATATTAAGAACTATGATTGGAAAGAGTAAGAGAGACAGAATAAGAAATGAAGTTATTAGAGAAGATATAGGTGTGAAGAAGATGACACTGAAGATGGATGTGGGGAGATTGAGATGGTGGGGACATCTGGAGAGGATGGAGCAGGAGAGAATGCCGAAAAGAAGATGGGAATGGACACCAGAGGGCAGAAGACCAAGGGGAAGACCGAAGAAGAAATGGGCGGAATCGGTGGAGGACTCTCTGGAAAGATGTCAGCTACCAAAAATGAGAGCGCTGAAGAGAAGAGGAATAGTGCAGGAGAGGAACGTCTGGAGAAAGATGCTTGCGCGCTGACAGGATGAAGAATCCTTCCTGGGAGAGGAAAGAAAGAAAGTAAGAAATATATATATATATATAGATATATACTATATATATATATATACCTATATATATATAATATATATATATATAAATATATATATATATATATTATATATAATTAAGGTACTGAGAGGGCGGTAAGGCTGGGCTTTTCTTTTCGACTGTGTCATGTTCTTCTACTGCTTTTTCTTTTCCGATGCCCGTTGCGCACCTTACTCCCATTCTTTGGGAAAAAAAGGAAGATGAAGAAGAATATATATGATATAAATATATATATATATAATATATATATATATATATATATATATATAATATATATATATATACTATATATATTATAATATATAGTATATATATTAAAATGGAACATACAGCCACTTCAAATAAAGAATCTTCACCACTAGCAAATATGTTCTTTCATTTGCTATTGAAATAAAACATATACTTCGCTTAATTTGCTTTGATTAACTTATTATTATTTTATTATTATTAAAAATTATAATTAAGAGACTTAAACCATCAAAAAATTTTTTGATAACTTTCATTGAAATATGATTATTCTAGATAAAAATAGAATAATATATATATTATATTAATATATATATATACGTATATTATATATATATATATATATTAGTTATATATATATATTATATATATAGTATATATATATATATATATATATATATATATATATATATATATATATATATATAAATATATATATAATATAAACTACTAGCATTTTAGTTACATGAACTTACATCTAATATCATCTACTCATTGAATGAATTAGTTCTTAAAATAGAATAGCATCTGCCAGGTTCTCCTTCATTTTTCCTCTTTGGTTTGATTTTATAATGCGAAGAGCAGAAAACGCAAGCAGTTCCACGCTAACTTGCATTGGAGGTAGAAGCAGTAACAGCAAGTTCAGCTCTTGTACAATGTCTTGATACTCTTCGAAGTTACATAAAATTTTTTAACTTCTTTCAGTACAGCAAAGAAATTTTATTTAAAGTTATGGAATATTGTGTACAAGGATTAGGAAGGACCTTGACCTTTTTCTTGAACCAATCGACGCTTTCGACTAAGCTCTTCAATATCTAGAAGCTTTTCATACTAATCTTCTGAACTTTCTGAAGAATGACTTGAGAAGGTAGTAACGGAGATAGTTGTAGTTTCATCACTTACAATATGTTTAGATGTATCCTTTTCTTCTTGAACTTCCTGCAACCCTTTAATACAAATGGCCACATTGCAAAGTGCAGATTTAGCTTTTTGTTGTTGTTCTTCAGTTAAGCTTACCCTGTAGATTGGATCAATATAAACAACAGCTAGTATAATATCATTGTCAATGAGAGAAATTTCTCTTCGAACCATGGAGTCTTTTATTCCTTCAGTATCTTATATAGATGGTATAAGGTTGAAGATTGAATTTATTAGAATTTAATCCAAATTGAAACTTAAGGTGCAGGTTAAAAAATCTTCGAAGTTTGCAATTGCATTTTGTCATGTGGAAGTCGAAAGTCAATAAACTTGCATGAAGTGATTGAAGTCATTCATAGAGTCACAATTTATAACTTTGTCAGTTTAAAATTTTCCGACTCCAACTCTATCTTGAAAGTTACCGACTCCGGATCCGACTCCGACTCCGACTCCGACCTCTTGAAAATTACCGACTCCGACTCCGACTCCGACTCCACGCCTCTTCAATCCCCGACTTCGCGACTCCGACTCCGACTCCACCCTTCTTCAAAACTACCGACTCCCGACTCCGCGACTCCGCGACTCCGACTCCGCAACCCTGGTGACTATTGTAGGTAATGAACCCATCTATACAATATTTCAAGTTTGATGTCATTTCAAAACACAAGGATTGTAGGCTGTTAAAGAGAGAGGTAAAAAGCATGGATTTAAAATAAAATTTTGTGAAAAGTATAACTACAGACACAGAAAAACACCCGAAGACAACGTTTTAGAGGGCAAAAAAGCTACATTTTGGTGTTTATAGGGTCAAATTCGGCTGAAAATTCCGAATTTTATGTTCATTTTTAGGGGGGGTGAAAATTGGGCTCATCCCGACACAAATATTGGAGCCTTGTCCTAAATTTAGTGAGATCTAATTAAATAATATATTATATATATAAATATATATATATATATATTATATAATATATAGCTTTGTATATATTATATATATATATATATAATATTATATATATATATATATATAAGTATATATATATATATATATATATATATTACCTTCAGCATGCCGCATTGTCCAACGATAGACATAATTATTACATTGTTGCCCTGCATAAATAAAGTTTTGCCACCCTGGACTCTATATACAAACGAATCGTTGATAATAATCGTAAAAACAATATATCGATTGTCGAAAAAATAATATGTTTCCGGATAGTTATAAAAATTGGGAAGAAACCATTCGAAGTATTTATCCCATCCTACACGAATCGAAATGAAGCCTAATTTCAGTAGCTGGTTATTATTTTCATAGCGTTATTTTTTATATTTTTATTGAAACTATAAAAATAAAAACTAAAAATCATTAAAAAATCAGTAGTTTATATCATTTCATCCAAGACCACTTCCATATATGAAAATGTTTATAGTTTTAATACAGAATTTATATTAATCAGACCTGTAAGGAAAATATAATAATGATAATAATAATAATAAATTATAATAATAATAAATATTATAGTAAACAAAAATAAAAAAATAAAATAATAATAATAATAATAATAATTAATAATAATAATTAATAATAATAATAATAATAATAATAATAATAATAATATAATAATAATAATAATAATAATAATAATAATAATAATAATAATAATAATAATAATAATAATAATAATAATAATAATAATAATAATAATAATAATAATAATAATAATAATAATAATAATAATAATAATAATAATAATAATAATAATATATAATAATAATAATAATAATAATAATAATAATAATAATAATAATAATAATAATAATAATTAATAATAATATAATAATAATAATGTACATTTTACAAGTTCTTTCAATTCTTCTAAATAGTTCTTTATTTTCAGAAGAAATTTTATTAAGGACTATTCGAGAATAAAAAGAAGTTAAAACTTTTAATATTATACCAATATTTCGCCTGTATACTTCAGGCATGATCACGGTTAACTAACTATTATTTATAATGCAGCTTACAAAAATAAATTTCTAAATATAAAAATCTAAAATTATTTTACATTAATTGTGAAGTTTAAAAAATAATTTTGATGAAAAATCAAAAAAAAGCTTACATTGTTTTGCAAATACAACTATTATCATGGATACTAGGTGTACCTGCAAAACACTCAAATATTCAAAAAACATTCAAGCATTCATTCATTTCATTAAATTTCACATTGATGTCCGGCTTAAGTTTTTTAATAAAAAGAGATTCTGCTATACGAAGATAGTTGAAATTACCAACTTGAAATAAAATTTTAAAACAACTAGCAATTTCAACTGTAGGAGGGGATTTGTGATCCGTCGTGTAATGCTCCCATATTTTACTTGGTTTATACCTGTGTTGCATAATTCGGGTTCTTAAAGTGTTAGTTGTGTATCCCACATAAGAGGAATTACATCCTACTTCTTTGCAATTAAATTGATACACAACATAACTTCTGTAATCCTCCGAACAATGACCACGGGTACTAAAATATGAGGACACTCGTCTCGGTGTATAGTAACTTCTAACATTTACTCTTTTCTCTGACTTAACATGTTCCTT
Source organism: Trachelipus rathkii (assembly GCA_015478945.1). Lineage (NCBI taxonomy): Eukaryota > Metazoa > Arthropoda > Malacostraca > Isopoda > Trachelipodidae > Trachelipus > Trachelipus rathkii. The sequence continues at coordinate 43,490 of JABUQX010105861.1, read as the reverse complement.
TACAATTATGTTTAATTTTCGTTCTTCTCTAGAAAAATTTGTCAAATTTAATGATTTAAAATAAAAAGTTATCTTGCTTTCCATGTTAAGTGAATTTTTATTTGAAGTTAAAATGTTGTTTATAGTTCTTTTAATAACCTTTTCTATTTTAATTTGAGGGTAACCATTATTAATTAAGTTTTTTGTTATTCTTATTACCTCTTTGTTAAAGAGTTCCCACGTTGAAGTTATTTTATAAGCTCTGTGAATTAGGGTTTTAATAATAGATAGTTTATATCTTTCGGGTATATTAGAATCATAATTTGTGTATAAACCTTTATCTGTTCTTTTAACATTTACTTCTCTTTCAACTCTACCATTTTTAAAACAAAGTAAGATATCTAGGAATGCCAGTTTTTTATCTTTAACATCTTCATAAGTGAAGTTTAGTACGGACAGTTGTCTAAGTCTTTCTATGAAATTTTTTAAATGATTTGAATTTTCAAATATGACAAAAGTGTCATCGACGTATCTTAAATATGTCTTCGGATTAAATGTGTTATTTTCATTCATAATTTGGTTTTCAATATGAGACATGTAGAAATCGGCGAACGTTGGGCCCAATGGAGATCCCATCGAAACACCGTCTTTTTGTATAAAGGTTTCATTATTAAAATTAAAAGGGGTTTCTGTAGTACAGATAGTTAAGAGCTTTTTTAAAATAGTTTTTTCAATATTAGGTGGTGGTTTATCTCTGTTTTCATAAACTTCTTTAAGTATAATATCTATTGTTTCTTTAACTGGAACGTTAGTGAACAGACTTTCAACATCTAGAGACACTATATAATCAGAATGGAGGAATTCTGTTTCGTTAATGTGCAAGAGAAATTCATCGGTAGATTTTACTATAAATTTTTCATTTAAATATGGACGCACAATATTGTTAATATACTGTGCAATGTCATGCAATTGCAAAGAAGTAGGATGTAATTCCTCTTATGTGGGATACAC
>JABUQX010105861.1:25000-37500 GCA_015478945.1 Trachelipus rathkii | reverse complement strand
TGAGTCGAAAGTCCTAATGACATATATTTTACGTGATAGGTTGATATATATATATATATTGTTAAAATTATAATTAAAAACTTCATATTTATTGTTAAAATATTAATTTATTTATTAACTTTATTATTTTTAAAATAATTATACTTAAATTTTAGTAGAAACGTTATTCAATTGTTTCCCTGTAATATTTAACCAATTGAGCAAGGCGCATATGTATCGCGCAACCTCCTTGATCATATTATTATTATAAAAAACAAGGATAAGTAAGTACTTGTGACCATCGTTCGGAAAAAGTTGTTTTTGTTTATATGCAACTTTTAAATTGTTAAGCATATAACAGTGCAAGTTCTACTTAAATTAGACTATAATCCCAACCTAGTTTATGTTGGGAAATATTTATGTAATACTTTTCTCTAATTGAAATTCCTTAAGTTAAAAATATAGAACAGTGCAATATCGTTCTGAAAGTCAAATTAATTTTTGAAACTACCATCATTAATTGCTCCTATCTTATGATTCAATGCAAAGGATCTCTGTAATTATAATTTATTATTTCGAGGTAGAGCCTGGCCAGGAACTGTTTTGGGTAATAAATTGGTAGGTCCTAAGCATATTAAAGTTGCCGTAATTATTTATAAGGTAAGACACTTTTATATTTCTTTATTAGTGTTAATCAGTTTTATTTTAAATATTATTTTCCAAGAAGTATATGTTCAATTTTGTTGAGTTTGGTATTATTTATAACTTAGCAAAGTTAACATATATTTTTTATTTCAAAAATTAATTTTCAACTCAGAAAAAGTTTCTATTTTCGTATCGAAAAATTGCATTACGTATTCATAGTAGAAATATTCATATTTATACTGTGACGTATTGTTCTTAGAAAGATCGATATTTTCAATATCGATAGTGGAGCGATATTGCTTTGTTCGATATTTGTATCGAGTATGTATCGATATATCGATTACATATCGATATTATAAATTATTCTCGAAGGCTGAATGTAAATTTAAGTGTGAATTTTGTTAAATTGAAATGGATTTTAAGCATTTCTAGTGTAAATATATTATAAAAAGTGATAGTGTTAGTAATTGGTGATGGGATAGTTTATAATAATCATATATTAAAGCAAATTTATGCTAAAATTAGAAATTAAGTTTGTTTACAAGTAGTACATGCTGCGAATAGGCTATAGCTATTGAAAATTATAAAGCTGCCTATTTAATGAATTTGGATTTCATTTATTGGTTAAGAAAATTATTAATATTAAGGTACAGTAATTAAATTATGCTACAAATAGTAAATTTTATTATAGGCTAAGTTGATATACCTAATCAAAATTATGGGCCTAACTGATGAAGAAGCTCAAGCTTTAAGCTCTTGTAAAGCTTCTGTTAAAGCTTTGATAAGAAAAAGAGCTATTTCTAAAGCAAAAATTACTAATAATTTAAAAAAGTTAACTGCTTTTGGTAATGAAAATAAATTAACAGAGCCTCTATTTAGAGCTGTAAATACTGATATTGAGAAAGAAGTCTATTCTATTAAAAGTTTGGATGATGAGATTGTCATACTGTTGTCTGATAATAATGTAGATAATTTAGATCCTTCTTATTTTAATTCTGAGCTTGAAGGTCAAGTAGATTACCATTTTGAGTTGTCAGCTGAGTTATTGTCCTTAGAAAAATATTTTCCTAAAGAAATTGTAAAAATAAATGAGAGTGTAAATACTGATAATTTTTTGGATTTAATAAATAAGGTTAATATAAATGATTCTAAACTGCCTCAGTTGCAGTGCGAAGTTTTTGATGGATTGGGAAAGAATAAATTACTTTTTTCCAATTTCCTTAATAAATTTAATAATTTAATCGGTAATAGGAGTAATTTAACCAATTCAGTAAGGCTTACTTATTTAATTAGTTTTTTAAAGGATTATGCTCTTAAAGTAGTAAGCCATCTGTCTATTACAGATGAAAACTATGACATAGCCTTAAGGTTATTAAAGAAAGAATTTCTTGATAGGCCTTTCATAATTAATGAAAATATAAATAATATTTTAGATCTTAAGGTTGATGAAGGCTATGATGAAGGCTTTTTGAAATTGAAAGTGTATATAAATGAACTTAGGTCAATGATTTATGAACTTAAGAGTTATGAAGTAGACTTTTTAGAAGCTGATACACCTGGAAGTCTACTCTTGAGTAATATAATATTTCAAAAATTGCCTAAAGTGTTTAGAAGTGAATTAATACATAAAATTACAAATAATTATCCTACTTTGGTACAAATTTTTGATCATTATAATGAGGTTATTAATACTTTAAGTATTTTGTCCCAAAATAGGAAGGATGTATCAACCAAAGCTAAAGTAAATAAAGTTTTTCAAGCTACTAAATCTCCTAAATCTAGTACTCTTCAAAATTTTAAAACTGTAAATAATAGTAAAGATTCTAAAATGTATGTAAATAATAAAATAAAAACTCAAACTTACAACCCTACAATTTGTAAGCTATGTCAATTAAAAAATCATCCTCTCTATTTATGTGACAAGTATCCAACAGTGCCTCAGCGTATAAAACGTGCCAAAGAGCTAAACATGTGTCATCATTGTGGAGGTTTGGGTCATGTGCCTGAAAAATGTTATGGTATTAAAAATAAATTAAGATTTAATTGTTTTAAGTGTAAAGCTAATTCCCATATAACAGCTTTTTGTCCCAATGATATCCCAAATGAGCAAAATGAGTCTGTTAGCTCCTTATGTATAAGTTTCCAACAAAATGTGGATAAAGTGTATTTGTTGCCAACAATTTCCTTTCAACTCTTTAAAGGCAACAAAAAGGTTACAGTAAGAGGAGCAATAGATACATGTAGTCAACGCTCTTACATATCTAAAAATGCCATGACAGGTTTAATTAATAATTTTGATAATTTACATGAATTAGAGTACAATATTCAAACTTTCATTGGTGCAAAACAGCGAAATTTTCAGCAATTGTTATTGGGTTTACAATTTAATGATCGGGAAGTTTTTAGCATGCCTTTCCTCATTGACAATGATTTAAATTTAAATTATAGAATTCACGGCATGAATAAAGCGGTTGAAAATTTTAAGAAAAATGGTATTCCTTTAGCTGATTCTTCTTTTTATGACAGTGGAGACCATGATATGTTTGACATAGATTGTTTATTAGGCACAGACATTATTCAATTTCTTCCTTCTTTTAATTTAGTTAATATAATGTCTGGAAGTTGTTTTAAAATTGCAAATAAGTTTATACCTATAGGTAATGTTCAAAATTTTTTAACCAGAAATCAAATCATAGAAGTAAGTAAAGTGAATATGCAATCTCCATTGATAGAAGAGGAGGAGTCTGCTTTAGTAAATGAAACCATTGTAAATTTGATTTTAAATCCTATTAAAAGTTATTTTCACCCTTTTGATAATATTTATGATGATTCTGAAGTAGAACATGGACTTGAATATTTGTTGTCCATGGAGAGTGTTGGTATTCCTACTAAAGAGGATAATGATCTAGCCTCTTATGATGAGATCATGATTAAAAAATTTAAGAATGATATTTCTTTCCAGGATGGCAATTATTATGTCAAACTTCCTTGGATAGAAGAAAAAATTAAAAATGTTGCTTCAAATTTTGATATTTCTTTGAGAGTATTGAATAGAGTCTATTCTTCTCTTAAGCAAAAAGGACTTGTAGAAAGTTATAATAATATTTTTTCTCAATATTTGCAAGATAATATAATTGAAATTGTAAATATTCCTAAATTTAAGAGATGTGATTATATATTTATACCTCACAGACCTATAATAAGAAGTGAGGAGCAGATCACAACTAAGATAAGACCTGTCTTTAATTGCTCTTTTAAAATATCTAAAGACAGCCCTTCCTTGAATCAGGCTTCTTATGCTGGTTTAGATTTAATGAACTCCCTTTTAAAATTACTTTTGGTATTTAGAACTAATAATTATGTTGTCCTTAGTGACATTAAACAAGCCTTTTTGTCTATCAAATTAAGAGACGAATATGACAAAAACAAATTCTGTTTTTTATGGTATCAGAAAGATGAATTAATCTCTTTCAGGTTTAAAACTTTACTGTTCGGTTATACAGCGTCCCCTTTCATTCTCCATTATATAATGAAACATCATGTAGAAAAGTTCCCTGATGATAAGTGTAGGGATATCTTGTCTTCTAATTTTTTTGTAGACAACCTGATTTTTACAGGCAATAATTGCAAAGAATTGGAAAAGTTGTACCATCTTACTTTTGAAAGAATGAACCAGGGTGGGTTTGAACTTCGCTCTTGGAATAGTAATTGTGAGCAATTGTGTGAGAGTATGAGAATGGATGGTAGGTATGTGGAGCATGAAAATGAGTATGAAAAGGTGCTTGGGTATAAATGCAATTTAAAGAAAGATTCCTTGCATGTGTCATCAGTAAGTTATAGGAGCTCGTGTAGTACAAAGCGACAGATACTTTCTGAAACTTCCAAGTTGTTTGATCCTTTAGGACTTACAATACCTATTACCGTAAGAGGGAAGTTGTTAATGAGAAGTGTTTGGGAAGCTAAAAAAGAATGGGATGAAAAATTACCTGGGGAAATGTTGACTGAATGGGGTAAACTGAAGGAGGATTTAAATGAATTGAGTAAGATTGAGTTTCCACGTCAAGTTGTGAATGAAAGTGAATCCTATGGTCTGAATATATTTTGTGACAGTTCTGCTAAATGTTATGGGTTTGTTGCATATGGTTCAAGTGAAGGAAAAAATAACCTTTTGTTTGCCAAGGCCAAAGTAACACCTGTTAAAAAGACCTATAGTATTCCAACCTTAGAACTATTAGGAGTCCTTTTAGCTTTAAAATGCATATCCACTATTTTAGACTCTTATTTTAACATCATTTTTGAATATGTAAATATAGGTGTGGACTCACAAGTAGTTCTTAATTGGCTTTTGACAGGTGAAACCAAGGTCAAGGCTAAGTATGTTAATAACAGGTTAAAAGATGTTATCACTTTGTGTGATGACATCAGAAGTAAATATAAACTAAAAATTATTTTTAACTATGTGCAAACTGCTCAAAACCCAGCAGACCTTTTGACCAGGGGTTTAACTTTTAAACAATTTGCGAAAAATTTAAATATGTGGAAACATGGTCCAGAGTGGCTTTGTAAGGATCTGGAGAGGTGGCCAAAATTTCCAATGCTTTCACTTTCTCCAGAATTTAGTAATTTTGCTACATTAAATTTTAATACTAATGTAATTAATAATAAACATAATAATATTGATGAAATATTGGAAATAAATAAATTTAGTAAATTTGAAAAAGTAATAAATATAACTAGTTATTTGTTTATGTTTCTAAGCAAAATTACTAAGGAAGACCCTTGCAAAAAAGCTCTTAAATATTGGATCAAAAAAGTACAAAACTCTTCATATACTAAAGAGATTGCATTTTTAAAATCGGATCAAAAGGGTGCAATACCTAACCTAGTTAATAACTTAAATTTATTTTTGGATGGTGATGACATTTTAAGATCAAAGGGTAGAATATCTAAATGTACATACTTTAATTATGATATCAAAAATCCTATCCTTTTGTCAAGATACCACCACTTCACCACCTTATTAATTTTGAAGGCTCATAAAAAAATGCAGCATTTGGGATTAGATAGTACATTAAATTATATTAGAAACCAAGGTTTCTGGATTCCCAAAGCTCGCATAGCAATAAAAAAGGTCTTAAATCAGTGTATGTTATGCAAAAAAATCAATGTGCGTGCTTTTAAATATCCTAAGTGCACTGACATCCCTAAACATCATATGAATTTAGTAATGCCTTTTAAATTCACAGGCATTGACTTTACTGGTCATATATTTGTGACTAATGAGACTACAGGTAAACTGGACAAGATGTTTATCCTATTATTCACATGTCTTAATGTAAGATCAATTCATTTAGAACTAGTCCCTGACATGGGTGTGACAAATTTTTTACTAGCTTTTCAAAGGTTTTGTAACCTATATACCATCCCAGATTTCCTTTACTCTGATAACGCTAGAACATTCGTGAAAGGGGCAGACATCTTGTCTAGGGCTCTGGGGTCCAATGAATTCAGGGATGAACTCAAAATTAACAATATTAAGCATATTCGTATTCCCAATTATTCAGCTTGGTGGGGGTCTTTTTATGAGCGTCAAATACGCACTTTGAAAGTTTGTATGTATAAAGTTATTGGTAGGAAGAGGTTAAATTATTTCGAACTTTTAACAACTTTGTCTTTTATAAAAAATGCTATTAACAGCAGGCCTCTCACATATAGATCAGAAGCTAGTGATCTTGAAACCATAACTCCTAACTCATTCATTCGTTTGAATTGTAATACTTCTCTTATTTTAAAGGATGCAAATGAAGAAGTCTGGAAGGAACCTGACAGGGGTTCTTTAGAAAGCACTCTTGATACTCAAGAGCAATTATTTAATCAGTTTAAACAACTATGGTATGAAGCTTACCTATTAGATCTAAGGGAAGCTATGACTGATATATATCAAATCTCTTGGGAAAATAAAATCAAAGTAAATGATATAGTGCTAATAAAATCCATCTTAAAGCCTCGTCCCTTCTGGATGATGGGTAGAGTTATGGAAGTTGTAATTGGTTATGACAACAAAATAAGAACTGTTAAAGTTAAACAAAGTAATGGACAAATATTATACCATTCAATAAGTAATTTGTATCCATTAGAATTGTCCTTAATAATAGATAAAGTCTCTAATGATAAAGATAAATCAAATAATGATGATAAAGCAGCTGATGACTCGGAGGCAGTAGTTGGTAGACCTAAACGTCAAGCAGCCCTAAAGTGTGACAAGCTCATTAAGTCCAAACTAGACTCATTAAAATAGTCATTGTAGCCCAAGGCTACAATCTCTCTCTGGGGAGATTGTTAAAATTATAATTAAAAACTTCATATTTATTGTTAAAATATTAATTTATTTATTAACTTTATTATTTTTAAAATAATTATACTTAAATTTTAGTAGAAACGTTATTCAATTGTTTCCCTGTAATATTTAACCAATTGAGCAAGGCGCATATGTATCGCGCAACCTCCTTGATCATATTATTATTATAAAAAACAAGGATAAGTAAGTACTTGTGACCATCGTTCGGAAAAAGTTGTTTTTGTTTATATGCAACTTTTAAATTGTTAAGCATATAACAGTGCAAGTTCTACTTAAATTAGACTATAATCCCAACCTAGTTTATGTTGGGAAATATTTATGTAATACTTTTCTCTAATTGAAATTCCTTAAGTTAAAAATATAGAACAGTGCAATATCGTTCTGAAAGTCAAATTAATTTTTGAAACTACCATCATTAATTGCTCCTATCTTATGATTCAATGCAAAGGATCTCTGTAATTATAATTTATTATTTCGAGGTAGAGCCTGGCCAGGAACTGTTTTGGGTAATAAATTGGTAGGTCCTAAGCATATTAAAGTTGCCGTAATTATTTATAAGGTAAGACACTTTTATATTTCTTTATTAGTGTTAATCAGTTTTATTTTAAATATTATTTCCAAGAAGTATATGTTCAATTTTGTTGAGTTTGGTATTATTTATAACTTAGCAAAGTTAACAATATATATAATATATATATATAATATATATATATATATATAATATATATATATATATTATAATATATATATATATATATATATATATATTTTTTTTTTTTTTTTTTATATATATATATAAAAAAAAAAAAAAATATATATATATATATATATATATATATATATATATATATATATATATATATATATATATATATATATATATATATATATATATATATATATAACATATTATAGGGTTGGGGCTAACTTCGGCTCCAGAGTGGTGAAGTTGGCTCCAAGGGTGGGAGCTGGAGCGGAACGGAGCTTTCTCTTTCCTGGCTCCAGGAGCTGGAGCCGTGAAACCTGGAGCGCTCCGGATCTCGGAGCGAGAGGAGAGGATTATTGGGTGCTCTGGAGCGCTCCGGAAATCTGCAATAAACTCCTGTATAGATGTCGAATTTCAGATAAGGTAATATAAGTTTTATGGTAATAATCAATTGTTTTTTAATGTTCATGATTTCAAAAATGAAAAGTGTAATACTGACTGCAAAGATGATATATATATATATACTATATATATATATACTATATAGAGGGGACTCGTATATAAAATATATATATATATATATATATATATATATATATATATATTATATATATTATTATATATATAATATATATATATATTATAATATATATATAATATATATATATATATATATATATATATATATATATATATATATATATATATATATAGGGCCTGGATCGTAATAACCAGGGCTGCGGAGTCGGAGTCGGAGTCGTGGAGTCGTGCAATTTTCCCGGAGTCGGAGTCGGAGTCGGAGTCGAAAACTCTGTGCAAGTGGAGTCGGAGTCGGAGTCGGAGTCGAAGATTCCTGTGTAAGTGGAGTCGGAGTCGATCGGAGCTGCGAAAAATTTAGAGAAACTATTTATTATAATTATTATTATTATTATTATTATAATATTATATTTTTTTTATTATTATTATTATTATTATTATTATTATTATTATTATTATTATTATTATTATATATTATTATTATTATTATTTTTATTATTATAAAAAAATTTTCGATTTTATGTCAACGCTCTAAAAATTTTATTTTTGTACGGATGTAATTTTCGGAAAAAATTATCGCCAATAATACAGAGAAGAAGATAGATATATTTACATAGATTTCCCGACGCGTTTCGTCTCTATACTTGAGACATCTTAGAGGATTATTTCTTGTAAGCGAATGAGTCTTTAAATTGATATATAATAAGCTAAAATCAAATGATATGAGTCTGACTGATAAATACATAAAATTTTATTGTAATGTCTGGTTGCGTGTTTTGATGTAGAAGGCCTCCGCAATTTTAAGTTTCTGGATTTCACACGATCCGTATAATATTTTGAAGTGTTTAGAAATATTACTAATAGTTGATTGACCATGTGCCGTATTGAAATATTCAAAGATTTTGCTGGACCTGTAGAGATGTTGATAGCCCGTCAGACCAATCTATCCTTCTGTAACCAATATATGTCACGTACCGTCTAACTCAGGGGCAGTTTAAATTGGATATACAAACGGATGTTGTCGGGCAAAGCATCATTGTGCTAAAGGAAGATTGACAGTTTGTTTGGACTTATTAATAGTCTGACTTTAATTTTGAGGTGTCTTTAGTTTTTAGGTGAGAGTTCAAAATATTACGAAGGCACTTGAGCTTCTCTTCCTTATGAAAATTAAGCATTGGAAGTTTGGAAGAGAAATTTATCAATTTTCTGATTATTTTACTTTCTTTATTATGTAAATTTTGTAAAGGGTTTTATTAATTAATTTTCAACTGAATATTGTGGATGATCACAGTAATTAAATTTTACTTAATGCGGCAAATTTCTTCATCAAACGTTTTCCAAGTTGAACATAGGTTGTATGCTCTGTAAACTAAAATTTTTACGATAGATTCTTTGTAAATAGTCGGTGAATAGGATCCATAGTTCATATACAGACCATTATCAGTGGGTTTGACATGTATGCCTGTAGATAATGAGCCGTCAGAATTAACATTGATTTTGATGTCTAAAAAACAGATAGCATTATTAACCTAAGTTTCGTATGTGAATTTTAAGCATGACAACTCTTGAATTCTATTGATGAACTGATGTATATGATCTATGTTCCTAAAAATAGTGAGGGTGTCGTCGACATACCTTATGTAAAATACGGGGTTAAAGTTGTTTGTTTCACGAAGGATTTTGTTTTTCCAGATTGGACATATAGAAGTCAGCAAATGTAGGTCCAAGTGGTGAGCCCATCGGCACTCCATCAGTTTGTAGATATATGTTTTCTTTAAATTTAAACGGTGTTTGAGTACAACAAATTAATAAAAGGTTCTCATATGTTGTTCTGATATATCTGGTGGGGGTAGGTTATTTGAGTGATACACTTCGTTAATTATTATGTCAATCGTATCAAGAACCGGTACATTTATGAACAAAGATTCTACATCAAGTGAGGCGAATATATTAGTGGCTTCAAGTTTTAAGTTTGATAATTTACATAATGTTTCATTATTTGATTTAACTATGAAAGAGTTATTAAGATATGGTCGGATAATGCTGTTCAGATATTGGGCAATTTCGTGTGTAACCGTTCCGCACATAGATATTACAGGTCTCAAAGGTGAATTTTCTGAGTTTCTATATTTAAACAAATATATAATATATATATATATATATATTATATTATATATATTATATATTATATATATATATATATATATATATATATATATATACTAATATATATATATATTATATATATATATATATATATATATATATATATATATTATATATATATATATATATATATGTATATTATAATATATATATTTTTTTTTTATATATATATAAATATATATATATATATATATATATATATATATATATATATATATATATATATATATATCCTAAATTATAAAATCCAGTTCTTTTAATTTTGTCAGAAATTCTTTTTTTTATTCATAAGCGATTCTGTAATGCTATTATTATTTATTTTATTATTATTATTTTATATTATTATTATTATTATTATTATTATTATTATTATGATTTTATTATTATTATTATAGTATATTATTATTATTGAAAACTGAAGTTATGAACTGTTAATTTATAATGCTGTTTTATAATTAAAAATGAAAAATATTTGCATTATAATTACGTTATACATTTGTTTCCGAAACTGAAATATATTTGTTTGTAATGTGTTCTGCCTGCATCTTTATGTCTTTACGGTAGTTTACCGTATAGAATTTGGAGATTAGATTCATTGGAAAAGTGGGATATTTTTTTATTCTCAAAGGTAAGCGAAAAAGAAATTGTTGAAACAAAACAATGTTTTTCTGTAACTCTGTAAGGCAATAAGTCTGAGTAAGAGTCGAATTTGGAATTGACTGGCTGTTGAGTCGGTAGTCGAGTCGGAGTCGAAAATTTTTGTTTGAGGAGGTCGGAGTCAGAGTCGGAGTCGAAAAATTTTTGTTTAACTGGAGTCGGAGTCGGAGTCGGAGTCGAAAATCCAAATTTGAATTTAAGGAGTCAGAGTCGGAGTCGGAGTCGAAAAATTATTTTACGACTCCGCAGCCCTGGTAATAACCCCCTCTTCGATATTTTAATCGATAATAATATTGCTATTTTTATAGATAAAATTTAAACATTATCGATTTTTTTTCTGTAATATTTTGATAAAATATGAAGCTTAACTTAACTATATATATAATATTATATATATATATATATATATATATTATATATATATATATATATAGTTAGTTACTCATATTTATAAAATATTACAGAAAAAAAATCGATAATGTTTAAATTTTATCTATAAAAATAGCAATATTATATCGATTAAAATATTCGAAGATGGGGGTTATTACCAGGGCTCGCGGAGGTCGTAAAATAATTTTCGACTCCGACTCGACTCTGGCTCTTAAATTCAATTCTTGGATTTTGACCCGACTCCGACTCACCCTCCAGAATAAACAAAAATTTTCGACTCCGACTCTGACTCCGACTCCACTAAAACAAAAATTTTCGACTCCGACTCCGACTCCGACTCCAGCAGTCAAATTCAAAATTTCGACTCTTACTCAGATTATTGCTTACAGAGTTACAGAAAAACATTGTTTTGTTTCAACAATTTTCTTTTTCGCTTACCTTTGAGAATAAAAAAATATCCCACTTTTCCAATGAATCTAATCTCCAAATTCTATTACGGTAAACAAAATACCGTTAAGACATTAAAATGTGCAGGCCAGAACACATTACAAACAAATATATTTCAGTTTCGGAAACAAATGTATAAACGTAATTATAATGCAAATTATTTTTATTTTATATAAAAAACAGCCATTATAAAATTAACATTTTAATACTTTCAGTTCAATAATAAATAATAATAATAATAATAATAATAATAATAATAATAATAATAATAATAATAATAATAATAATAATAATAATAATAATAATAATAATAATAATAATAATAATAGCATTAACAGAATCGCTTATGAAATAAAAAACAAAAGAATTTCTGACAAAATTAAAAGAACTGGATTTTATAATTTAGGATATATATATATATATATATATATATATATATATATATAGTATATATATATATATAATATAATATATAATATATATATATATATATATATATATAATATATATCATAGTATATTATATGATATATATATGTATTATATATATATATATTATATACTATAATATATATATATATATATATATATATATATTATATATATATATATATAT
>JABUQX010105861.1:15000-22500 GCA_015478945.1 Trachelipus rathkii | reverse complement strand
GCCACCCTTCACACTTAAATTTACATTCAGCCTTCGAGAATAATTTATAATATCGATATGTAATCGATATATCGATACATACTCGATACAAATATCGAACAAAGCAATATCGCTCCACTATCGATATTGAAAATATCGATCTTTCTAAGAACAATACGTCACAGTATAAATATGAATATTTCTACTATGAATACGTAATGCAATTTTTCGATACGAAAATAGAAACTTTTTCTGAGTTGAAAATTAATTTTTGAAATAAAAAATATATGTTAACTTTGCTAAGTTATAAATAATACCAAACTCAACAAAATTGAACATATACTTCTTGGAAATAATATTTAAAATAAAACTGATTAACACTAATAAAGAAATATAAAAGTGTCTTACCTTATAAATAATTACGGCAACTTTAATATGCTTAGGACCTACCAATTTATTACCCAAAACAGTTCCTGGCCAGGCTCTACCTCGAAATAATAAATTATAATTACAGAGATCCTTTGCATTGAATCATAAGATAGGAGCAATTAATGATGGTAGTTTCAAAAATTAATTTGACTTTCAGAACGATATTGCACTGTTCTATATTTTTAACTTAAGGAATTTCAATTAGAGAAAAGTATTACATAAATATTTCCCAACATAAACTAGGTTGGGATTATAGTCTAATTTAAGTAGAACTTGCACTGTTATATGCTTAACAATTTAAAAGTTGCATATAAACAAAAACAACTTTTTCCGAACGATGGTCACAAGTACTTACTTATCCTTGTTTTTTATAATAATAATATGATCAAGGAGGTTGCGCGATACATATGCGCCTTGCTCAATTGGTTAAATATTACAGGGAAACAATTGAATAACGTTTCTACTAAAATTTAAGTATAATTATTTTAAAAATAATAAAGTTAATAAATAAATTAATATTTTAACAATAAATATGAAGTTTTTAATTATAATTTTAACAATCTCCCCAGAGAGAGATTGTAGCCTTGGGCTACAATGACTATTTTAATGAGTCTAGTTTGGACTTAATGAGCTTGTCACACTTTAGGGCTGCTTGACGTTTAGGTCTACCAACTACTGCCTCCGAGTCATCAGCTGCTTTATCATCATTATTTGATTTATCTTTATCATTAGAGACTTTATCTATTATTAAGGACAATTCTAATGGATACAAATTACTTATTGAATGGTATAATATTTGTCCATTACTTTGTTTAACTTTAACAGTTCTTATTTTGTTGTCATAACCAATTACAACTTCCATAACTCTACCCATCATCCAGAAGGGACGAGGCTTTAAGATGGATTTTATTAGCACTATATCATTTACTTTGATTTTATTTTCCCAAGAGATTTGATATATATCAGTCATAGCTTCCCTTAGATCTAATAGGTAAGCTTCATACCATAGTTGTTTAAACTGATTAAATAATTGCTCTTGAGTATCAAGAGTGCTTTCTAAAGAACCCCTGTCAGGTTCCTTCCAGACTTCTTCATTTGCATCCTTTAAAATAAGAGAAGTATTACAATTCAAACGAATGAATGAGTTAGGAGTTATGGTTTCAAGATCACTAGCTTCTGATCTATATGTGAGAGGCCTGCTGTTAATAGCATTTTTTATAAAAGACAAAGTTGTTAAAAGTTCGAAATAATTTAACCTCTTCCTACCAATAACTTTATACATACAAACTTTCAAAGTGCGTATTTGACGCTCATAAAAAGACCCCCACCAAGCTGAATAATTGGGAATACGAATATGCTTAATATTGTTAATTTTGAGTTCATCCCTGAATTCATTGGACCCCAGAGCCCTAGACAAGATGTCTGCCCCTTTCACGAATGTTCTAGCGTTATCAGAGTAAAGGAAATCTGGGATGGTATATAGGTTACAAAACCTTTGAAAAGCTAGTAAAAAATTTGTCACACCCATGTCAGGGACTAGTTCTAAATGAATTGATCTTACATTAAGACATGTGAATAATAGGATAAACATCTTGTCCAGTTTACCTGTAGTCTCATTAGTCACAAATATATGACCAGTAAAGTCAATGCCTGTGAATTTAAAAGGCATTACTAAATTCATATGATGTTTAGGGATGTCAGTGCACTTAGGATATTTAAAAGCACGCACATTGATTTTTTTGCATAACATACACTGATTTAAGACCTTTTTTATTGCTATGCGAGCTTTGGGAATCCAGAAACCTTGGTTTCTAATATAATTTAATGTACTATCTAATCCCAAATGCTGCATTTTTTTATGAGCCTTCAAAATTAATAAGGTGGTGAAGTGGTGGTATCTTGACAAAAGGATAGGATTTTTTATATCATAATTAAAGTATGTACATTTAGATATTCTACCCTTTGATCTTAAAATGTCATCACCATCCAAAAATAAATTTAAGTTATTAACTAGGTTAGGTATTGCACCCTTTTGATCCGATTTTAAAAATGCAATCTCTTTAGTATATGAAGAGTTTTGTACTTTTTTGATCCAATATTTAAGAGCTTTTTTGCAAGGGTCTTCCTTAGTAATTTTGCTTAGAAACATAAACAAATAACTAGTTATATTTATTACTTTTTCAAATTTACTAAATTTATTTATTTCCAATATTTCATCAATATTATTATGTTTAATATTAATTACATTAGTATTAAAATTTAATGTAGCAAAATTACTAAATTCTGGAGAAAGTGAAAGCATTGGAAATTTTGGCCACCTCTCCAGATCCTTACAAAGCCACTCTGGACCATGTTTCCACATATTTAAATTTTTCGCAAATTGTTTAAAAGTTAAACCCCTGGTCAAAAGGTCTGCTGGGTTTTGAGCAGTTTGCACATAGTTAAAAATAATTTTTAGTTTATATTTACTTCTGATGTCATCACACAAAGTGATAACATCTTTTAACCTGTTATTAACATACTTAGCCTTGACCTTGGTTTCACCTGTCAAAAGCCAATTAAGAACTACTTGTGAGTCCACACCTATATTTACATATTCAAAAATGATGTTAAAATAAGAGTCTAAAATAGTGGATATGCATTTTAAAGCTAAAAGGACTCCTAATAGTTCTAAGGTTGGAATACTATAGGTCTTTTTAACAGGTGTTACTTTGGCCTTGGCAAACAAAAGGTTATTTTTTCCTTCACTTGAACCATATGCAACAAACCCATAACATTTAGCAGAACTGTCACAAAATATATTCAGACCATAGGATTCACTTTCATTCACAACTTGACGTGGAAACTCAATCTTACTCAATTCATTTAAATCCTCCTTCAGTTTACCCCATTCAGTCAACATTTCCCCAGGTAATTTTTCATCCCATTCTTTTTTAGCTTCCCAAACACTTCTCATTAACAACTTCCCTCTTACGGTAATAGGTATTGTAAGTCCTAAAGGATCAAACAACTTGGAAGTTTCAGAAAGTATCTGTCGCTTTGTACTACACGAGCTCCTATAACTTACTGATGACACATGCAAGGAATCTTTCTTTAAATTGCATTTATACCCAAGCACCTTTTCATACTCATTTTCATGCTCCACATACCTACCATCCATTCTCATACTCTCACACAATTGCTCACAATTACTATTCCAAGAGCGAAGTTCAAACCCACCCTGGTTCATTCTTTCAAAAGTAAGATGGTACAACTTTTCCAATTCTTTGCAATTATTGCCTGTAAAAATCAGGTTGTCTACAAAAAAATTAGAAGACAAGATATCCCTACACTTATCATCAGGGAACTTTTCTACATGATGTTTCATTATATAATGGAGAATGAAAGGGGACGCTGTATAACCGAACAGTAAAGTTTTAAACCTGAAAGAGATTAATTCATCTTTCTGATACCATAAAAAACAGAATTTGTTTTTGTCATATTCGTCTCTTAATTTGATAGACAAAAAGGCTTGTTTAATGTCACTAAGGACAACATAATTATTAGTTCTAAATACCAAAAGTAATTTTAAAAGGGAGTTCATTAAATCTAAACCAGCATAAGAAGCCTGATTCAAGGAAGGGCTGTCTTTAGATATTTTAAAAGAGCAATTAAAGACAGGTCTTATCTTGGTTGTGATCTGCTCCTCACTTCTTATTATAGGTCTGTGAGGTATAAATATATAATCACATCTCTTAAATTTAGGAATATTTACAATTTCAATTATATTATCTTGCAAATATTGAGAAAAAATATTATTATAACTTTCTACAAGTCCTTTTTGCTTAAGAGAAGAATAGACTCTATTCAATACTCTCAAAGAAATATCAAAATTTGAAGCAACATTTTTAATTTTTTCTTCTATCCAAGGAAGTTTGACATAATAATTGCCATCCTGGAAAGAAATATCATTCTTAAATTTTTTAATCATGATCTCATCATAAGAGGCTAGATCATTATCCTCTTTAGTAGGAATACCAACACTCTCCATGGACAACAAATATTCAAGTCCATGTTCTACTTCAGAATCATCATAAATATTATCAAAAGGGTGAAAATAACTTTTAATAGGATTTAAAATCAAATTTACAATGGTTTCATTTACTAAAGCAGACTCCTCCTCTTCTATCAATGGAGATTGCATATTCACTTTACTTACTTCTATGATTTGATTTCTGGTTAAAAAATTTTGAACATTACCTATAGGTATAAACTTATTTGCAATTTTAAAACAACTTCCAGACATTATATTAACTAAATTAAAAGAAGGAAGAAATTGAATAATGTCTGTGCCTAATAAACAATCTATGTCAAACATATCATGGTCTCCACTGTCATAAAAAAGAAGAATCAGCTAAAGGAATACCATTTTTCTTAAAATTTTCAACCGCTTTATTCATGCCGTGAATTCTATAATTTAAATTTAAATCATTGTCAATGAGGAAAGGCATGCTAAAAACTTCCCGATCATTAAATTGTAAACCCAATAACAGTTGCTGAAAAATTCGCTGTTTTGCACCAATGAAAGTTTGAATATTGTACTCTAATTCATGTAAATTATCAAAATTATTAATTAAACCTGTCATGGCATTTTTAGATATGTAAGAGCGTTGACTACATGTATCTATTGCTCCTCTTACTGTAACCTTTTTGTTGCCTTTAAAGAGTTGAAAGGAAATTGTTGGCAACAAATACACTTTATCCACATTTTGTTGGAAACTTATACATAAGGAGCTAACAGACTCATTTTGCTCATTTGGGATATCATTGGGACAAAAAGCTGTTATATGGGAATTAGCTTTACACTTAAAACAATTAAATCTTAATTTATTTTTAATACCATAACATTTTTCAGGCACATGACCCAAACCTCCACAATGATGACACATGTTTAGCTCTTTGGCACGTTTTATACGCTGAGGCACTGTTGGATACTTGTCACATAAATAGAGAGGATGATTTTTTAATTGACATAGCTTACAAATTGCAGGGTTGTAAGTTTGAGTTTCTATTTTATTATTTACATACATTTTAGAATCTTTACTATTATTTACAGTTTTAAAATTTTGAAGAGTACTAGATTTCGGAGATTTAGTAGCTTGAAAAACTTTATTTACTTTAGCTTTGGTTGATACATCCTTCCTATTTTGGGACAAAATACTTAAAGTATTAATAACCTCATTATAATGATCAAAAATTTGTACCAAAGTAGGATAATTATTTGTAATTTTATGTATTAATTCACTTCTAAACACTTTAGGCAATTTTTGAAATATTATATTACTCAAGAGTAGACTTCCAGGTGTATCAGCTTCTAAAAAGTCTACTTCATAACTCTTAAGTTCATAAATCATTGACCTAAGTTCATTTATATACACTTTCAATTTCAAAAAGCCTTCATCATAGCCTTCATCAACCTTAAGATCTAAAATATTATTTATATTTTCATTAATTATGAAAGGCCTATCAAGAAATTCTTTCTTTAATAACCTTAAGGCTATGTCATAGTTTTCATCTGTAATAGACAGATGGCTTACTACTTTAAGAGCATAATCCTTTAAAAAACTAATTAAATAAGTAAGCCTTACTGAATTGGTTAAATTACTCTTATTACCGATTAAATTATTAAATTTATTAAGGAAATTGGAAAAAAGTAATTTATTTTTTCCAATCCATCAAAAACTTCGCACTGCAACTGAGGCAGTTTAGAATCATTTATATTAACCTTATTTATTAAATCCAAAAAATTATCAGTATTTACACTCTCATTTATTTTTACAATTTCTTTAGGAAAATATTTTTCTAAGGACAATAACTCAGCTGACAACTCAAAATGGTAATCTACTTGACCTTCAAGCTCAGAATTAAAATAAGAAGGATCTAAATTATCTACATTATTATCAGACAACAGTATGACAATCTCATCATCCAAACTTTTAATAGAATAGACTTCTTTCTCAATATCAGTATTTACAGCTCTAAATAGAGGCTCTGTTAATTTATTTTCATTACCAAAAGCAGTTAACTTTTTTAAATTATTAGTAATTTTTGCTTTAGAAATAGCTCTTTTTCTTATCAAAGCTTTAACAGAAGCTTTACAAGAGCTTAAAGCTTGAGCTTCTTCATCAGTTAAGCCCATAATTTTGATTAGGTATATCAACTTAGCCTATAATAAAATTTACTATTTGTAGCATAATTTAATTACTGTACCTTAATATTAATAATTTTCTTAACCAATAAATGAAATCCAAATTCATTAAATAGGCAGCTTTATAATTTTCAATAGCTATAGCCTATTCGCAGCATGTACTACTTGTAAACAAACTTAATTTCTAATTTTAGCATAAATTTGCTTTAATATATGATTATTATAAACTATCCTATCACCAATTACTAACACTATCACTTTTTATAATATATTTACACTAGAAATGCTTAAAATCCATTTCAATTTAACAAAATTCACACTTAAATTTACATTCAGCCTTCGAGAATAATTTATAATATCGATATGTAATCGATATATCGATACATACTCGATACAAATATCGAACAAAGCAATATCGCTCCACTATCGATATTGAAAATATCGATCTTTCTAAGAACAATACGTCACAGTATAAATATGAATATTTCTACTATGAATACGTAATGCAATTTTTCGATACGAAAATAGAAACTTTTTCTGAGTTGAAAATTAATTTTTGAAATAAAAAATATATGTTAACTTTGCTAAGTTATAAATAATACCAAACTCAACAAAATTGAACATATACTTCTTGGAAATAATATTTAAAATAAAACTGATTAACACTAATAAAGAAATATAAAAGTGTCTTACCTTATAAATAATTACGGCAACTTTAATATGCTTAGGACCTACCAATTTATTACCCAAAACAGTTCCTGGCCAGGCTCTACCTCGAAATAATAAATTATAATTACAGAGATCCTTTGCATTGAATCATAAGATAGGAGCAATTAATGATGGTAGTTTCAAAAATTAATTTGACTTTCAGAACGATATTGCACTGTTCTATATTTTTAACTTAA
>JABUQX010105861.1:0-10000 GCA_015478945.1 Trachelipus rathkii | reverse complement strand
GTATACTTCAGGCATGATCACGGTTAACTAACTATTATTTATAATGCAGCTTACAAAAATAAATTTCTAAATATAAAAATCTAAAATTATTTTACATTAATTGTGAAGTTTAAAAAATAATTTTGATGAAAAATCAAAAAAAGCTTACATTGTTTTGCAAATACAACTATTATCATGGATACTAGGTGTACCTGCAAAACACTCAAATATTCAAAAAACATTCAAGCATTCATTCATTTCATTAAATTTCACATTGATGTCTGGCTTAAGTTTTTTAATAAAAAGAGATTCTGCTATACGAAGATAGTTGAAATTACCAACTTGAAATAAAATTTTAAAACAACTAGCAATTTCAACTGTAGGAGGGGATTTGTGATCCGTCGTGTAATGCTCCCATATTTTACTTGGTTTATACCTGTGTTGCATAATTCGGGTTCTTAAAGTGTTAGTTGTGTATCCCACATAAATAAGTATGACTGGTACTGTCACTCATGACATTGCACAGTATATTAACAATATTGTGCGTCCATATTTAAATGAAAAATTTATAGTAAAATCTACCGATGAATTTCTCTTGCACATTAACGAAACAGAATTCCTCCATTCTGATTATATAGTGTCTCTAGATGTTGAAAGTCTGTTCACTAACGTTCCAGTTAAAGAAACAATAGATATTATACTTAAAGAAGTTTATGAAAACAGAGATAAACCACCACCTAATATTGAAAAAACTATTTTAAAAAAGCTCTTAACTATCTGTACTACAGAAACCCCTTTTAATTTTAATAATGAAACCTTTATACAAAAAGACGGTGTTTCGATGGGATCTCCATTGGGTCCAACGTTCGCCGATTTCTACATGTCTCATATTGAAAACCAAATTATGAATGAAAATAACACATTTAATCCGAAGACATATTTAAGATACGTCGATGACACTTTTGTCATATTTGAAAATTCAAATCATTTAAAAAATTTCATAGAAAGACTTAGACAACTGTCCGTACTAAACTTCACTTATGAAGATGTTAAAGATAAAAAACTGGCATTCCTAGATATCTTACTTTGTTTTAAAAATGGTAGAGTTGAAAGAGAAGTAAATGTTAAAAGAACAGATAAGGTTTATACACAAATTATGATTCTAATATACCCGAAAGATATAAACTATCTATTATTAAAACCCTAATTCACAGAGCTTATAAAATAACTTCAACGTGGGAACTCTTTAACAAAGAGGTAATAAGAATAACAAAAAACTTAATTAATAATGGTTACCCTCAAATTAAAATAGAAAAGGTTATTAAAAGAACTATAAACAACATTTTAACTTCAAATAAAAATTCACTTAACATGGAAAGCAAGATAACTTTTTATTTTAAATCATTAAATTTGACAAATTTTTCTAGAGAAGAACGAAAATTAAACATAATTGTAAAGGAACATGTTAAGTCAGAGAAAAGAGTAAATGTTAGAAGTTACTATACACCGAGACGAGTGTCCTCATATTTTAGTACCCGTGGTCATTGTTCGGAGGATTACAGAAGTTATGTTGTGTATCAATTTAATTGCAAAGAAGTAGGATGTAATTCCTCTTATGTGGGATACACAACTAACACTTTAAGAACCCGAATTATGCAACACAGGTATAAACCAAGTAAAATATGGGAGCATTACACGACGGATCACAAATCCCCTCCTACAGTTGAAATTGCTAGTTGTTTTAAAATTTTATTTCAAGTTGGTAATTTCAACTATCTTCGTATAGCAGAATCTCTTTTTATTAAAAAACTTAAGCCGGACATCAATGTGAAATTTAATGAAATGAATGAATGCTTGAATGTTTTTTGAATATTTGAGTGTTTTGCAGGTACACCTAGTATCCATGATAATAGTTGTATTTGCAAAACAATGTAAGCTTTTTTTGATTTTTCATCAAAATTATTTTTTAAACTTCACAATTAATGTAAAATAATTTTAGTTTTTTATATTTAGAAATTTATTTTTGTAAGCTGCATTATAAATAATAGTTAGTTAACCGTGATCATGCCTGAAGTATGCAGGCGAAATATTGGTATAATATTAAAAGTTTTAACTTCTTTTTATTCTCGAATAGTCCTTAATAAAATTTCTTCTGAAAATAAAGAACTATTTAGAAGAATTGAAAGAACTTGTAAAAAGTATTATTATTATTATTATTATTATTATTATTATTATTATTATTATTATTATTATTATTATTATTATTATTATTATTATTATTATTATTATTATTATTATTATTATTATTATTATTATTATTATTATTATTATTATTATTATTATTATTATTATTATATTATTATTATTATTATTATTATTATTAATATTTTATTATTATTACTATTTTATTATTATTATTTTATTATTATTATTTTATTATTATTACTATTATTTTATTATTTTATTATTAATATTATTATTATATGAGTAATCAAATTGTTATTAATTATTATTTACTATATTATTATTATTATTATTAATATTATTATTATTATTATTATTATTATAGTTCCGTACAGTCTGATTAGTATAAATACTGTATTAAAACTATAAACATTTGATGCACAAAAATTTTTATAAACAAATAATTTGAAGTTTTTTTTTTTTATTGATTTTAGTATTTTATTTTTATAGTTTCAAATAAAAATATATTAAAAATAACGCTAAGAAAATTATAACCCAGCTAATGAAGTTTAGGTTTAAATTTCGTCGTGTAGGAGGATAATACTTTCGATGTTTCTTCCCAAGTTTATAACATCGTAACATATATTTTTTGCGACAATCGATATATTTTTACGATTATTATTCAACGGATCTGTGATGAGTAGAGTCCAGGGGTTGGCATTTATTTTATTGCAGGGCCACAATGTAAATAATTATGTTCTTCGTGCGACAATGGGCATGTTGAAGGTATATATAGTATTATATATATATATATAATATTATATATATATATATATATATATATATATATATAAATATATAGATATATATCAATATAATATATATATATATATATATATAATTATAATTAATATATTTAATTAGATCTCACTAAATTAGGACAGCTCCAATATTTTGTGTCGGGGATTGAGCCCAATTTTTCACCCCCCCTAAAAAATGAACATTAAAATTCGGAATTTTCAGCCGAATTTGACCCTATAAACACCAAACTGTAGCTTTTTTATCCTCTAAAACGTTGTCTTCGGGTGTTTTTCTGTGTCTTAGTTATTCTTTCAGAATTTTTAATTTTTAAAAATCCATGCTTTTTACATTTTTCGTATCAACTTCCAGAATTTTTTGCGAAATGACATCAAACTTGAAATATGTATAGATGGGTCCATTACCTACAATAGTCACCAGGGTTGCGGAGTCGGAGTCGGAGTCGCGGAGTCGGGGAGTCGGTAGTTTGAAGAAGGGGTGGAGGCGGAGTCGGAGTCGGAGTCGGTAATTTTGAAGAGGGAGTGGGAGTCGGAGTCGGAGTCGGAGTCGGTAATTTTCAAGAGGTCGGAGTCGGAGTCGGAGTCGGAGATGGAAACGGAGTCGGAGTCGGAGTCCAGGAAAATTTTAAACTGACAAAGTTATAAATTGTGACTCTGTGAATGACTTCAATCACTTCATGCAAGTTTATTGACTTTCGACTTCCACATCACAAAATACAATTGCAAACTTCGAAGATTTTTAACCAGCACCTTAAGTTTCAATTTGGATTATATTCTAATAAATTCAACCTTCAACCTTATACCATCTATATTTAAGATACTGAAGGAATAAAAGACTCCATGGTACGAAGAGAAATTTCTCTCATTGACAATGATATTATACTAGCTGTTGTTTATATTGATCCAATCTACAGGGTAAGCTTAACTGAAGAAGAACAACAAAAAGCTAAATCTGCACTTTGCAATGTGGCCATTTGTATTAAAGGGTTGCAGGAAGTTCAAGAAGAAAAGGATACATCTAAACATATTGTAAGTGATGAAACTACAACTATCTCCGTTACTACCTTCTCAAGTCATTCTTCAGAAAGTTCAGAAGATTAGTATGAAAAGCTTCTAGATATTGAAGAGCTTAGTCGAAAGCGTCGATTGGTTCAAGAAAAAGGTCAAGGTCCTTCCTAATCCTTGTACACAATATTCCATAACTTTAAATAAAATTTCTTTGCTGCACTGAAAGAAGTTGAAAAATTTTATGTAACTTCGAAGAGTATCAAGACATTGTACAAGAAGCTGAAATTGCTGTTACTGCTCTACCTCCAACGCAAGTTAGCGTGGAACTGCTTTTTCTGCTCTTCGCATTATAAAATTTAACTAATGAAGCATTGAGGAGAACGCTAGTAGATGCTATCTATTTTTTTAAAAAAAAAGGAAAACTTTTTTTTAATCATTCAATGAGTAGATGATATTAGATGTAAGTTCATGTAACTAAGTAAGTAGTATTTATATATATATATTATATATACGTAGTAAAAAAGAGATATAAAACTATACTTTCTACGATATTTCTATATTAAAATATATATATATATATATATATATATATATATATATATATTTTTTATATCTTTAATAATTTATTTAATTTTTTAAAATTTTTGTTACTACTCTATATATATATATATATATATATATATATAATCCGTAGACCCCTTCCCTAAATTATTTAAGTTATCAAAATTTTTTGATGGCTTAAGTCTCTTAATTATAATTTTTAATAATAATAAAAATAGATAATTTTTAAGGAAGGAGAAATTAAGAGTATATGTTTTATTAATAGAAATGAAGAAACATTATTTGTAGTTGGTGAAGATTTCTTAGTTGAAGTGACTGTTGTTCCATATATAATATATTATAGATATATATATATATATATATTATATAATAATATATATATATATAATATATTATATATATATATATATATATATATATATGATATATTTACTACATCTTCCTTATATTTCCCAAGAATGGGAGTTAAGCGTGCGCAACGGGGCATCGGAAAGAAAAAGGCAGTAGAAAGAAACTGACCACAAGTCGAAAAGAAAGCCCAACCTTACCGCCCCCTCAGTTACCATTAAATAACTTCTATATATTTTATTTGTATATATATATAAATATATTACTATAGTAATATATATATAGTATATATAATATATATATATATATATATATTATATTCCTTTCTTTTTTTCCTCTCCCGGAAGGATTCTTCATCCTGTCAGCCGCGCAAGCATCTTTCTCCAGACGTCCCTTCTCCTGCACTATTCCTCTTCTCTTCAGCGCTCTCATATTTGGTAGCTGACATCTTTCCAGAGAGTCCTCCACCGATTCCGCCCATCTCTTCTTCGGTCTTCCCCTTGGTCTTCTGCCCTCTGGTGTCCATTCCCATCTTCTTTTCGGCATTCTCTCCTGCTCCATCCTCTCCAGATGTCCCCACCATCTCAATCTCCCCACATCCATCTTCAGTGTCATCTTCTTCACACCTATATCTTCTCTAATAACTTCATTTCTTATTCTGTCTCTCTTACTCTTTCCAATCATAGTTCTTAATATCCTCATCTCCGCCGCTTGTATTCTACTCTCCTCTCTCTTCTCGTTGTTGTCCATGTTTCCGCTCCGTACAGCAGTGTGGGAGTCAGTATGCTGTTAAAAATCACTTTTTTAACCTCTATTCCGATGTTTCTATCTTTCATCATGGGGTATACCGCTTTCATAACTAATCCATACTTTTCCATTCTTCGCGTAATCTCTTCTCCACTTCCTCCCCTTCTGTTAAAACACCCTCCGAGATAATTGCAGGTATTTACCGCCTTCACCTCCTCCTCTCTCACCATCATTCTCATCCCCTCCTCATTTCCTCCGGTTACTGTTAATATCTCTGTCTTCTGTATGTTCATCTTCATCCCTGCTTCCTCCAACTCCTCCGCAAACAACTCCACCACCTCTCGAATCGCCTCCTCTCTCTCGCTCCAACATGCCAGATCGTCCGCATATGCCATTATGTCCCCTTCAAATTCTCCCAGTCATAGGGAACATGATACAAGTCTATAAAATATTTACCACGGACAGTTTTTCTAGGGGACACAATAAGAAATGTAGGAAGACGTGTAACCTTGATTCATTCTGTAATAGTTTAAAATTTTTTGAATGGTTTCCCGCAGGAGTTTGTTGAGTGTGACTCACTTGCAACATTAAAGAAAGGATTGGATAGGTATATGGATTGTTTGTGCATCATATAGTATATTCTGACGTAGCCAAAGTGGCGGGTTTTTAGTTAGTTATTAAAGTAAACCGCATGTTGTAGCTACCAGTATCACAATAAACTTATTAAAGCTTGTATTGTGGTTAGCATGAACCTTAGCTAAAGATTTTACTTTTGGTAGTAGTTGGCGTATATATTATATTGACCTTTGTTTAGGAAATTGACAGGCCTTAGGGTGTGGTGTAGGTTGTGTTTGTCGCATGGGCATGTATTTGATAAATATTTAGTTGACTGGGACAGTCTCGATAGGTCCATGTTGCCTCTAACTGGTTCTTTGTTTCCTTATCTCTATCTGAGGTAATACTACGAACTTTGATATAAATATTAACTTTCTGATTGGACAACGATATGATGGTGTAAAAGCAATGAAGAAATGTTTTAGAGGTGTTTAAGCTGTCGAAAATATCCAGCGGCGTTAGATGTTCATCACTGTTCACATTCATGTGAAGTACAACTCATTAAAAACTTTATGGCACATCGAATGCAACTATATGCTATTTTAGATTGCCAAGGCCGACTACTATTTTAAAAGAAAAAAAAGAAAAGATTTCCCAGACACAAAATGAACAAAGCTCTCACGAATGGGCGACACAAGGTAGGTGGAAAATTTCGATGGATTGTTACGACCTAATGAAATTTTTAAAGCATTGTTGAAGCTTAAGAGGAGCTTCAATGGATCAAGATATTAACCTTTTATAAAAAAAACTTAGATCTTTTCAAGTCTTTAAGCAAAAGCAAATTTGCTATAAGTTTATTTATTTATGTCTTTAACTTTATTCTCAAACACTCTTTCATTATGTATTACATTGCATTCTCCATAATTAGTGACAGCAACTGCTCTTAATCATATTGGAAATGTGATGTTTGTTTAGAAGGGTTTTCAAGCAAACATCAACGAAACATTTTCAAACATTTTGGAAGTTGCAACAGAACTTCTGCTTTCTGATAATGAAGAAATTATAATGCCTCTTGTGAGAATCAATTTAAAATGAAAAGATATAGGGCAATTACAATTTATATTCTTGATGATTTTTCAAACCAGTTAGAGAGCAAGTTCGCGAATCAAAGATCCATACTTACTAATCTTTATAAAGTTACTTATTCCATCGACATCTATCCAAAATTTTGCTAATTTTGGAAATAAATTTGATATGTGCAGTCATATTTAGATTGTTAAGGATTTTAGCATTTACCTCACTCAAAATGTGAAATCCAAAACAATATTTCACTACTCTGAAAAGGCTCAAAGCAAACTTTTTCAATTCTACATGAGAAGAAAATCTAGCAGAACTGGCTTTAATGAGTGTTCATCATAGCTTCACAATATAAACGAAGGAAGTTATCAATCATTTTGCTGTTAAGAGATCAAAATTAAGAATTTTTATATGAATAAAATTATCTTTTTTTTTTTTTCAAATTATTATTAATGTTCCACCATTTTATTTACATTTATTGAAACCAAAATATTTACATATATAAAATATATTATATTTATTTATAAATATATATATATATATATATATATATATATATATATATATATATATATATATATTTTTTATATATTTATATAAAACACCCAAAAATTTTTTTTTTTTTATATATATATATATATATATATATATATATATATATATATATATATATATATATATATATATATATATATATATATATATATTATATATATATATATATAATATATATATATATATATATATATTATATAATAATATTTATCCAATATTTAATAATTCGAAATTTTTTTTGCTCTGCCCTTGATATTATAAAAAGTTAGTTCTAAATATATCGAGAGATAAAATATATCATTGTCCTTCAAAGTATATATATATATATATAAATATATATATACATATTATATATATATACTATATATATTATATATATATATATATATATATATCAACATCGTTATCATCATCATCATCATCATCATCACCCACCTTCTCTCCCCAAGACTGGGGGTTAGGTGCGAAGCATGCACTAGAAACAGAAAAGAAGTAGAAGAATATGACGAAAGTCGAAAAGAAAAGCCCAGCCTTAACCATTCCCTTATACCTTCTCAGTTGAGAACTCGCTCGCATTCAGAAAACCACGCTTAAGAGCTTAACACGAGACACAAACGGACCCTTCGCTATGCATCTCGTCAAATTGTGGCAAGGTTTCCCTTGGCCCAGGGTTGTGCCACAAACAATACCACCTCACCAAGCCCTCGCCATTCACACTATTATGCACCTTTCTTCTCGCCTCTGCCAAAGTCATATTTCTCTCCTCCAGGCATTTCTTTACTGACCTCAATTCACTTTTCCTCGGTCTCCAGCCGGTCGATTCCCAGTACACTCACCACTATTTAAATCCGGCTTAATACCAACCGACTATCAAATCCATTTCCTTTTCCACATTGATGAAACCATCTCACACGTACTTTCATTATTCTCTAATTTACCCCACACCACACATTCTTCTAATACGTTCATTTATCATTTTATCAATTCTTCTCACACCTAGCCTGCCCCTAAGATTGTCCATCTGAATCCATTATACTTTAGACTAACCTCTTATATCCAGACCATAGTCTTACTAGTAATACATTAACACAGGTAACAACTGACTCTTTTAGTTTGCATGTATATATTTATATATACTACATACCGATCTAATTAAATTTTTAAATTTTTAAATTATTTTTTTTTTAAAAATATATTTATATATATATAATATATATATAATATATATATATATATATATATATATATAAATATATTATATATATATTATATATTATATAAATTTTCATTATAGATAATTTTGTCTAGAGGCGTGGAGTCGGAGCGGAGTCGGAGTCGGTAATTTTCAAAAGGGTGGAGTCGGAGTCGGAGTCGAGGAGTCGGTAATTTTGGAGGTCGGAGTCGCGAGTCGGAGTCGGAGTCGGTAATTTTCAAAAGGGCTGGAGTTCGGAGTCGGAGTCTCTCACATCTGCCGACATATATATAGCGGTGTGATATCATTTGCCTTTCTATTTCAAGCCACCAATAGTCACATTTTTTTTTCTTGATTTGGGGCTCGTCGTAGTAATATATTGCGTTGTCCTAAGTTTCCAAGAACCCCCTTTCTTTGTATTTTAAAATCGCCTATAAAAATTCCTGCCTGATAATTTATTTTCCTATTCAGGCAAGTGCAGATTGAAATTTTCAGGGCATATGTAGTCAAAGGAGATGCACATTTTTACTTAAATAATTTCTTTGTATATGCATTAGTTTGTGGATTTGTTCTTGGAACAAATTTTCAAAAAAAAAATTGGGAATTTTTTTAAAAGTTTTCTTTTGAGTATACAAAGAAATTATTTAAGTCAACAAAATGATGCATTCTCTTTTGACTATACAAGCTCGTGAAAATTTGATGTTGATCGGCATGACGTAGAAATAAATATATTATCAACTTTTAACTTTTCCCAAAATTCAAATTTCGAAACAAACTGAAATACTTGAGATATTTTTTATATAACTGCAGAATCAACATCAATTTTCAGGCTTATATAGTCGTTCGCAAGATGCATCTTTTTTACTTAGATAATTTTTTTGTATACTCAAAAAAAAAAAATAATTTTCCCAAAAAAAATTTTTTTTTAAATTTGTTCCAGGAACAAATCCATAAATAATGCACATACACAAGAATT
>JABUQX010105860.1:20000-23583 GCA_015478945.1 Trachelipus rathkii | reverse complement strand
GGAAAAAAGCTATCAATATACCCAAACTAAAACAGGAAAACCCTTTATCATATCGCCCCATCTCTCTATTATTAACATTATGTAAATTACTAGAAAAAACATACTAAACAAAATAGCTCCACATATCATCAAACACAAATTTCAATGCGGTTTCAAACAAAACCATTCAACTACAACCGCACTCATAAACATTTTTAAACTCACAATCAACGGTCTAAACTCAAAACCCACTCACGAAACAATAATCATAGCAATCGACATCGAAAAAGCATTCAATACTGTACCTAAACAACTTGATACACAAAATATAACATCCCCACCAACCTAAAGAAATGGATTTCCAATTTCCTATCAGGAAGAAAACACAAATACAAACAAACAATACAAAATCCAGAACAGTAAACATCAATAACGGAGTACCCCAAGGGGCAATACTGTTCCCCACATTATTCAACCTATTCACGACCGATCTCCCACAACCACAAAACAGAACACACAATCATAACAACCTAAGCAGATGACATTACCCTAGCCACTACACACCAGAACCTGAAAACGGCCACAAACTTGACACAACAATACATCAACCAACTTCGTACATGGCGGTCAGAAAACAGAATGTCCGCATCACCAAACAAATCATCAATTGCTTTAATCCCCACCGACCGCCAACTTGGCACCACACACCCCCAAGTCTACTTAGACAACATTGCAATTTCCTTCAATAAAACTCCCAAAATCCTCGGAGTAACACTTGACACTCATCTCGCCTTCACAAAACACACAGACAACATAATTTTATCTGCAAACAAGAAATTGAACATATTAAGAACCATCGTTGGCACAGACTTCACAAACAATAAACAGACATCCACCACCATATACAAATAATACATTCGTCTGACTCTAAACTATACCTCTCCAGCTTGGCGCCCACTACTGACAAAAAACAACAAAGAAGCTCCAAGAAACACAAAACAACGCACTAAGAATCATAACAGAATGCACATCAACAACACCTACACGAAGAAACAAACACTACCCATAGACCACCTGTGATAGGCACACAGTATTTACCAAACTCAAACACCCCAACACCCATGCCCATTGCCCTCTCTAACCCATCCGCCATCAAAAAAAATAACCTCCTTCTTCACCAGCTCTATACAAACAAATTCTGAACATTCACACCAAACAACACATCATCCACAAAACAAGTCCATACAACACTAACGAAAACTGCGGGCCCGCCGATCCGCAAATAACATTGCAAAACCAAACCTTTTACAGAAATAGAACAGAATTTAACCTACTGCAAGAGACAGTCAGTCATCCTTGGCCAAGTTAAGATGAGGCAACAACCCTAACTTACAATATTACAAACACAGATTCAAACTCAACCAAACTACCACAAACATCTGTCAAAACTGCAGCCCAAGTTAAGGAGAGCTCACTTTCTCTCTGTCTATTTCTTTCTAGCTAGAACAATCAGGTTGTTCCCCTGGGAGTGCTGGAGAAAGTCGGCAGGGTACCTGGACGAGGTGTGGCCCCCTGAAGACGGGGTGGCCAGGGGGTGAGAAGGTATATATATACTCATATACTCATATATATATATTCCTCATATACTGTTTCTACTCCTCATACTATATATATATATATGTATATATATATATATATCTCTCTATATATACTTTCATATATATATATATCTCTCCTATATATATATATATATGTATCTCTCTATATCTATATATACATATATATATATTATACTATATTATATATATATATATATTAATATATAAATATATTCATAATTTAAAAGCTTAAAGCCGAAACTAGTGAATTCCCAAAAACCATTTTATATACTGTGGACGTTTCCGTTTCAAACCTTCCAATCTAGATCCATCTTCAGAACTCTAAATTTTACAAATATCTACATTAAAATATAAAATATAAATTTTATAACTAGATATAAAATATAATAAGAAAATAAAAATAGTAAAAATAAAATATTAATAATATTAACATTAAAATAACATAAATTAAGTCTAAGACTAAAATTGAAATTTATCACCACTAAAGAAATAAAAAAAATGAATGAACTTTTTTTTGGGAAAAGGACTTCATCAATGTGTGGAAAGTATAAGTTTGATCATTTAAGGATGAGTGTAGAATTTTTATATATAAAGACTCCAATATCCTACGATCAAGAAAGGAAGACAAATGTAGAAGGAGAGAGAAATTAGAAGAAGAAAAAGGATGAGTTTCTCATGGTCTCTTTTGGCAGAGTGTTCAGGAGAGGGGAGAAGGAGATCAGTTATAAAGGAAAATCCTTTCAGTTTTTGATTTATAAGAATAAGCTGACCTCAGAGGTACTTTTCAAGAACTGTGAGAAAGTTTTAACAGAAACATTCTCACGGTTCTTGAAGCTCTGTATCCCCAAAGCCAAATTATTCTTATAAATCATAATTCCTTTTCAATGCATAATTTCTTCAGGTCTGATCTCCAGAAAAGACCATGGAGATATTTACGGCTTTCTTCTTCCAATTTCTCTGTTCGTCGACAATCATCTTCGTATCTTGATATTAGGATATTGGAATCTTTATATATAAAAACTCTTACGCCAATCCTTAAGAGGTCCAGCTTCTTCTATTATGCCTTTCATCCATTGATCAAATCCTTTCTCCAAAATAGTTCATTCTTTTTATTATTTCTTTGGTGGTGATAAATTTCGATTTTAGCCTTAGTTTTAATTTATGTTATTTTAATGATAATATTAAAAATATTTTATTTTTGTTACTATTAATACATGATATCTAGTGATAAAATTTATATTTTGTATTTTAAAGTAGAAATTTGTAAAATTTAGTTAGTGTTAAAGAAGGACCCCAAGTACGTGACCCAGTTTAGGAGGTTTGAATGAAACGTTCACAGTTCACACTACATAAAATGAGTATATATATATATATATATATATATATATATATATATCTTTTATATATATATATGCTCTCTTATATATATATATATATATATGCCTACATATATGCTCACCATATACTCTCTCTCTCATATATATATATATACTCTCCTCTCCTTATATATATCTTATATATATATAATATATATAAATCGTTTCTGATTTGAATATCGTGTAATAAACTGATTATACGAAGGAATATTATACCAATAAGTTTTCCTGAGAAAGACACTAAGTAGTACTAAGGGCTTGAGGCTTAACCTTATTGCTAACTTATCATGGCATGAAAATGCGTGCTCTATACCTCTTGCATGCATCATGCAAAGACAAATAATATATATTATTATTTTATTTATTTATACAAATCACCATGTCCCGCATTGCTGCAGGGTGGTGTTGGTAGTTGAAAGTTTTTAATCTTATCAACACCATTCACGAAAAGAAGGATGTGATAGAAGGGGACGTTCAAGAAAAACAGCTTTAGCCTAAAGTTCAAGAATTTAAAGTTTCTTCTTTTTTTAATTTTGCATTTTCAATCGAAATAAGTCAAAAAAAATGTTGCCGAAAAAATTGTTGCTCCTCCATCTCAGATTTCGGAAA
>JABUQX010105860.1:0-7500 GCA_015478945.1 Trachelipus rathkii | reverse complement strand
TTTTTTATAACAGCGTAATATACAAAATATCAACAGGCATTCAACATTGAATGAAGGTCATTGAACAGAGTTTTCCTACATATGTTCAATAATCGTGCTCCCTTCGTGATAGGAATACATTCAGCCGATATCCAATTCCTCCAAAGCATTGTAACAGATCCGAGTAATGAAGCAACGACATGTGTCTAATTCTGCGTTTCAACTCTGGGTATAATTGGGCCCCATTAGAAGAATCGCATGGCGTTAAGTCCGGAGACCGGGGGCCAGATATATAGAGCTCTGTCGTCTGACCATTTATGACCAACCCATCACGATCTGGGAGTAAGGTCGTTCAAACCACGCTCGCACTAATGTGACTCTAATGTTGGAGGGGTTCCATCTGCTAGCCAATCTAAAAGTTTACCGCTTCATCCTCTACATAATTGTGAAAAAGAGCCATTATTTAAATATCGAGAATAGTCACCCCTGTTACGGTTGCCTTCTGCGAAAAAAAGAAAGCCGTTAGAACCTAGGCGTCGGCGATATGGCGCAGAAAAAGTTAACCTTTGGGGTATCACGTTCGTGTTCTGACAAGTTTCATGCGGGATTTTCGGACCCCCAGATTACGAACATATGGCATTCCTCTACCCTGAGATGAAAGCGTGGACTCATCGCTAAATACTAACGATCTAGAATTAAGGTCATCGTCTTCGACCTAACACATTGCAAGGCAAAGTAAACCGTGAGAGCCATAGTCGCGTCCCGGCTTAAAGAATGTACCAAACTGGCAAACAGGTATGCACGGCATATGTAAACGTTTCCCTACACTTCACACCGTCCGTTTTGCACCTGCAGTTCGTGACTTGCCCTCCGAACGGATTTATTAGGACTATGAAGAAAACGAGGCCCTGATACGAGTCCACATCCTGTACAAGCCACTTTGGGCCGTCCTGTACTTTTGCCTTTAAAAAGACATCCATTAGTTGCAAATTGCCTATACCATCGGCGAATGTTTTTTGCCACATGGAGGATCACATTGGAAACGTAAACGATACGCACGTTGAATCGTAATTACAAATTCACACTTAGCAAATTGTAGAACACAGAAGCTTTTTACGCTTCAGACTCGCCCATTGTCAGTATGTCTTATGGCGCACGCCACTAACAGAAGGACTAAATCTGAATGCTGCGCATGCCGCTAGTCGACCTATCAGAAACTCCGTTCTGCGCAAGTGCATATTCGAACTATGCAACTTACTCTTACTTTGATGTATGGTATGATATGGATATTGTATATTTATGCTGTTATAATAAAGCATGAAAACTGAGGAAATTCCTTTTACGGACACCGTATTGAGTATTAATTATAAGCGTATTTACGCTTTGTTAAGTATTCTCCGGCAAGCGGCCCAAAAGATCTGCTATAGGTCAAAAGCCTAATTAATTTGTTTGATAAGCTTAATATCATTATTAATATTGTAAGGGATATTATTTAAAAGAAAATAAACAATAATTATTACTATTCCTACATTTTGTGAAACGGTTAACCTTAACGATTAACGTTAACTTTCGCTACATTCTTTACCGATAAACTCTTTAATGATTAACGTCGTTAATATTTTTTGCTTAACGATTAAAAATTAACAACGTTAACTTTCTCATTAACGGTGCCCCCCTTAATGATATATATATATTATATTATACTGTATATAAATATATATATATATAATATATATATATATATATATAATATATTATATATATATAATATATATAATATATACTATATTATATATATACTATATATTATAAATATATATATATATATATAGATATTATATATATATATATATATAATATATTATATAATAATATATATAATATATATATTAATATATATACTATACGTTATATATATATATATATATACTAGATAATATATATATATATATATATATATAATATATACTATATATATATATATACTAAAAATATATAATATATATATATATATATACTATCATATTATATATATAATAGTATATATATATATATAATAATAAATATAATATATAGGCCAGTCGTTAGTTAATCCTCATATTATATCTTTAAAACTCATTACATGCCTACCAGTAAATCGAATACCTGGCTGGAATACCTGTACAATTTTTAAGTTCTTTAAAAATTGCTAAAAAAAAAAAAAAAAAAAAAAAACATTATATCAAAAACTACAATAGCTACACGGGAAAAAGAATACATTATTGGAATCCTGAGTATAAAATTTCACATAGAAAAATGCTTTATACGCACACTAGGGGTGCTCGAGCCCGACGAGAACACAGCGACGTTTTCCATAACCCCAGTAGTGCGGAGGGGCGGAGGCAACCCCGTTTCACACCCAAATACCAAGACTCGAGGTTCCGAGGACCTCCCTGAGGGAATTAAGTCCTCACCCCGTATTCCCGGAGGCAGAGACCCCGACTCCTGCCTCGGCGTAACCCGTTGGATATTCTTTAGTGAAAAAAATGAAGTAAAAGGATAGAAGCCCATTACTTTAACGAGAAACAATTTATTTTAACGAGAAACCAAAAAAGGTCTCTAAATAGGCTTTTAATTCCATATTACTATAACTTATTAACACTAATTTATTGTATTTATTATTTTTTTTCATTTTCCATGCAAATTTTATACGACATTCCAAAACATGTTTCCTTTTTGCTTTAGCTATTGTAGTTTTTGAGAATATAATTTTTTTTTTTAATATTTTTTTATATTTTTTTTTTTTTTTACATTTCACTAATTAGAATTGGACCAGCATTCCACCAATGTATTCGTTATTACGATGTAAGCATTATAGTTTTTAAGATATATATGACGGATATACTAAACGCTGACCAATATATATATATAATAATATAATATATATATATATATAATATATATATAATATATATTATATATTATATATATATATATATATATACTATATTATATCTTATATAATATATATATATATATATATATATATATATATACTATAGATAATATATATATATATATATAGGCCAGCATATTCATTCCTCATAATGTATCTTAAAAACCTTAATGCTACAGTAAAACGTAATACATTGCTGGAATGCTGTCCAATGCTGGTCCTGGAAATGTTTAAAAAAAAAAAAAAAAAAAAAATCTCAAAACTACAATAGCTACAGCGAAAAGAATTACATTTTTGGAATCCTGGTTAAATTTATAAAGAAATGTAAAAAAAATATAATAAAAAAAAATATTGGTATAATATAGTTTATATATTAGAAGAAAGCCTAATTAGAACCTTTATTCAGGTTCTCGATAAAATTAAATCAGACTTCTATTAAAATTTTGCTTTATAGCGCACACTAGGGGGCTCGAAGCCGACGTGGGACACTTAGCCAGGGACGTTTTCCATACCCCGTAGGGGAGGCGGAAGTAACCCCGCGACACCCGAAATACAGAAGAGCAGGGTTCCGAGACCCTCCGCGGAGGGGGGATTAGTCCTACCGACCTACCCCCGTAGTTCCCCGGAAGGCCGAGAACCCCGACTCCTGCCATCTGTGCAGTATACCCCTGGTATTCTTAGTAAAAAAAAAAAAAAAATTAATAGAAAGTCTATTTATTTTAACGGGTAACCAATAAAAGGTCTCTAATAGGCTCTCTTAATCATCATTACTATAATTATAAATATTTTTTTTTTTTTTTTTTACATTTCCTATCTAAAATTTTACCAGATTCCAAAATGTATTCTTTTCGCTGTAACTATTGTAGTTTATTGAGATAAATTTTTTTTTTTTAATTTTTTTTTTTTTTTTTTTTTTTTTTTTTACGATTATCCAAAGTACAAGATTGGACAGAATTTCCAGCGAAATGTATTCCTATTTACATGTAGACATTACATAGTTTTTTAAGAATACATATGACGGACCAATTCGAAACGCTGACCAATATTATATATATTATATATCTATATATAATATACTTTAATATATATATATATAATATAATATATATAATTATATATATACTATATATATACTATAATATAATAATATATTATATATTATTACTATAATCATAGTAATATAGTAACGCTAAATACTAGAATATATATATATATATATCAGTTCAAGCGATTCTTTAGTATATCCTTCATGTATCTTAAATAAACTCATTGAATGACTACTAGTAACAAAACGGAATTACATTGGTGGAATCTGTTCCAATTTTAGTAGGAAAATGTAGAAAAAAAAAAAAAAAAAAAAAACAAAAAATCTCAAAAACTACAATAGCTACAGCCGAAAAGGAATACATTTTGGGAATCCTGGTAAAATTTTAGTGAGGAAAATGTAAAAAATAAAATAAAAAATAAATTATTGTTACGCATAATATATATTAATATGAGTTAAAAGCCTATTTAGAGACTTTTATTGGTTCTCGTTAAAATAAATTAGATTTTCTATTAAATTTTGCCTTTTTTAACTAAAGAATACCAAGGGTATACCCCCGATGGCAGGAGTCGGTCTCTCTCGGCCTCTAGCTGGACTACGGGTTAGGACTAATTCCCCCCTCCGGGGAGCGTCTCCGAACCCCCGCTCTTTGGTTTTGGGTGTCGCGGGGTCCTCCGCCAGATACGGGGTATGGAAACCGTCCCCCCTGTGTTCCCGTCGGCTCGAGCCCCTAGTGTGCCGTATAAAGCATTTTCCTATGTGAAATATTACCAGGATTCCAAAAAGTATTCCTTTTGCCTGTAGCTATTGTAGTTTTTGAATTTTTTTTTTTTTTTTATTATTTCTTTACAATTTCCGTACTAAAATTGGACCAGCATACTCCACCAAGATTCCGTTTACTCTGTACAACTTAATAATTTTTCAACGATACATATGACGTACTCACGCTGGCCCATAGTATATATCATATATATTATAGTATATATATACTATATATATATTAATATATATATAGTATATATATATATAATACTATACTATATACTATATATAATACAATATATATATATCCATATAATATACTATAGTATAGATTAATATTAATAATGATATATTAATAATATATAATATATTAGACTGTTATGTTTTTAGAAAACATTTAAGGATTTTTTGTTGTTTTTTTTTTATATATTTCTATTATATGATCCTAACAGTCAATTTAAGTGGTGAAAAACATGATTCAAAAATATATAGGACCAGTTACGTTCTACGCTCCGTCAGTTTTAATTTCTTTTTTTTTTATTAAACTAAAAGGAATACCCAAGGGTAAACCGCAAAGATGGCAGGATTCCGGTCTCTGACTTAGAGGCGGAAACGACAGGGTAGACTATTCCCCCTTCGGGGTAGGCCTCGGAACCCCCGCTCTCGTATGTTGGGTGTCGCGGGTTCTCACCCTTCCCCTTACGGTATGGAAAAGCTTCCCCCCCTCTGTCCCCCGTAGGCTCGACTTTTCTATTTTTTTTGTTACATTTTTTGTAATAAGCTTTGCACGCTGATTCCCAAATATGTAATTGTTTTTTTCTGTAAGTGTCGTACTTTCGAATATTTCGATTTTATTTTTTTTTCTTTTTTTTTTACATTTTATTGTAAAAGCTTTGATACGCTGATTTCAAATATGCAATTCGTTTTTCTGTAAGTGTCCGTTCCTTTTATATGATATTTCATGTTTTTTTATTTCTGATTTGATGATAATTGTGATTTTTAAATTTTATTTAAAAACTTTTTAAAACTTTTGCATCATGTCCATCACCACTGAAAATCATTGTTAGTATCCTATTACAAATATGAAAAAAAACAAAAAACAAAAAAAAAATCCAAATTGCCTAAGTCCTAAGATATAATTTACGTGATATTGAATAATATTTATTATATATATATATAGTATAGGTATTATATTATCAAATATATAATATATAATAATATTAATATATATATTATAATATATAATACGTACTATATATATATAGTATATATATAATATATATTATATAATATATATAAAGTATTGGATCCTCACACCTATCTCCTCTATATTTACGAATGCATACCTATTTGGCTAAAGCTATGCATTTATAAAATCAGAATTCGTCACACCTTAGAAATTCGTTGCTTGCAAACCAACAACGCAATATGCAAGAATGGCCTTGTAAATGAGTGGGACGCTGGTCGCTCCTTCTCGGTCCTAAAGGCCCGCATTTAGTTCTTTGTGCGAGTAGTTCAAACTATCAAAGGTGCTTTGGTGATTGGACATAAATGAAATTCTATCAAGCCCTATGCTTCAGATATTATATATATATATTATATATATAATACTATATATATATATATAATACCTTATATGTCTTCTTGTGTGTGTGCGATAGTTATGCAACGTCAATAGTGATAGTGCTTGTAACTTGACTTGAATTCAGATGGATAAGCTCGAATTTCACCATTTAATATATATAATATATATATTATATACTTAGTATATATATATATATAATATATATGTACACCTATTAGGTATATACTATAATACAAGTTATGATATATATTACACATATCTCCTTACTATAATTATGTGGCCACATAATTATATAAATAAGTATGTATTAGCTTTTAAATCTATTTGCAGTATATTGTATATATTTTGTTTCTTAAATGCTGGACGAGAGTTTCTCGAAGAAATTAGAAATGAGAGAATTTCCCTTTGCATAGAGAAAGAATCTCTAAATAAGTACGAGGTAAGAAAAAATGTTTAACCAAACCATTTATTGTACAGTATATAAAAAACAATCTAATATTCATAACACATTTTTAATTATAAAAGGTTAAAACAATTATCTTCTTATGCTAAATATGAAATGTTAATTACCAAGAGCAATTGTATAACCAGCTTCAGACATGCTAAATATGAAATGTTAATTACCAAGAGAAATGGTATAACCAGCTTCAGACATGCTAAATACGAAATGTTAATTATCAAAGAGCGATTGTACTCTCATCATCAGACATGCTAATTAGGAAATATTGTTGAAAACATTATCTTAAAAGACTTAACTAATTGTAGTTTATATTGAGGTCTTTGTGATTATTCTATTCTACACTGTTTCTAATTTCATATAATACTTTTTAGGCGTTTTTATGATGAGTTCTGATTTATGATAGAGACCACCCTGTGTTGGCAAAATAAAAACAATTGTGTGAAGACTTATTCTTTCGGCCCTTGTGAGCGAGTTACTAATAAGAATAGGAAAGAAATTCCACATACTGGCCACCTCAAAACCAAGGGAGATTTTCCGTTGCCGTTATTTCTGAGATGAAAAAATTGCAGATTGGGACTTTTCCAGGGTCCGAAACCCCGGACCGAGGGCCCCACGGACTCAGGCCGCTCTACTTACTATGGCAGGCATCAAGAGAAGATGCAAATATAAGTTTAGATGAGATGAAAACAATTTCATCCAATCTATCATATATATATATATATCTCTCTCTTTTC
>JABUQX010105859.1:17500-23205 GCA_015478945.1 Trachelipus rathkii | reverse complement strand
TATATATATTATAATATATATATATATATATTATATATATATATATATAATAATATATATCATATATATTATATATATATTATATATAAGATATATAATATATTATTTATATATATATATATATATATAATATATATATATATACTATATATATATAATTATATAATATATAAATTTATATATTATAATATATATATATAAATAATATAATATATTATATATATATATTATTATATATATTATAATATATATATTATTATATATACTATATATCAATATAATATATATATATATATATATATATATATATTATATATATATAGTATATATATATATATCAAGAGGTGGGCACTTCCTCTTTACTTCCGCTCCTTAGTCCGCTAGTCCGCTCCGAGCGGCACTACCAGAATAGGTGCGGACTATCGGAGGTGCGGAGACGTCAGAAAATTAGCGGACTTGCACGTGCGGATCAAAAAAAGTTTCCGCTCTTTTGGTCCGCACCTTTTTAAAAGAAAATTTAGTTTACTTATTAAGAATTTCATTGGTTTATAATGAAGAAATATAATTTTTATTTAAGTTTATAACTAATTATACTTTTAGTCTAAACTTATTGTTTTTTAATAATTAAACATCCAAAACCAATCTTCAACTTCCTCAATGGTTTATCCATATATATAAATAACGATTTAATTGATCTTATAGACTGAAATGGCTATTAACCGTCATCTTATAAACTTTAATTAAATTATATTATGCTATTAATTAACTACCCAAGCAATATCAAATCGATCTTGTGTTAAACCCAAATAAATAGTATAATATAATATATATATAATATATATACTTATAATAGTCTATATATATACGTATATATATAATATATATATATATATATATA
Organism: Trachelipus rathkii; assembly: GCA_015478945.1. Lineage (NCBI taxonomy): Eukaryota > Metazoa > Arthropoda > Malacostraca > Isopoda > Trachelipodidae > Trachelipus > Trachelipus rathkii. The sequence continues at coordinate 22,307 of JABUQX010105859.1, read as the reverse complement.
TTAATATATATATATATATATATATATATATTAGCACCTCGCAGATACGTAGCATTAGCATCGACTTTGCAGGCGTCGAGGCTTTCATGAAATTCTACTAAAATCTTGAACGAAATAAACCTTCTTATGGGTGGACAGGGTTGGTCAAAATATTTCAGAAGGAGGCAGAATGATTTAGGTGAGGACCTTAAATTAGCAAGGGACTGCTGGAAGCGAACTAACAACAGCACTCCTCTCACCAAGGACATCTTTCCTTTCAGCATAGGCAATTTGTTGAAATTGTTCATAAAATATAATATATCTCCCCCTAGTTCTGCTGCTGTAGAGCGAATATTTAGTACTGGTGGGGATATTTTTGAGGGCAAAGAGGTCAGCCTTAATTGCTTTTAATTTTGAGCAGCTAATCTTTTTGAAAGGTAAAATGGATCTCTTGTTCTTTGACGAAGAAATTGAGGAGGAAGAGTTAAATCTTGAGATTTTGTAAATATTCTTTCAATTTTTCATATAATATTATAAAATAAATTTTTTGTAAGGATATATACTTTTTAGTATTTAATATTAAAACCTTTTTGTGAAGTCGCACATTATTAGCGTAAGACGTGCGGACTCTGTGCGACGTGCGGACGTGCGGACTTGCGATAAGCGGAGTTATGACTGTCTGCAATAGGGCGGAGCGAGCGCAGCGGACACGTACTTTCTTCGAGGGTGCGGAGGGTGCTGTCATCAGCGATAACCCTAAATGAGCGGAACCCAGGTGCCCAACCTCTGATATATATTAGTATAATCTATATATATATATTATATATATATATAAATATCTATATAAATAAAAATCACTAACGACTATATAATTATACTATATTTATACTATATTTATAATATATATACTATGTATATATATATATAATATATATATATATTATACTAATATTATTGACTATATATATATATATATACCATATATAAATTGATAGTTATATATATATATATATATATATCTCCATATAGGCACATATAAATTAATGATAAATGCAGATTGAAATAAAAAATTATATAAAATAAAAATGAAATGACTAAATAAATTAAAATAGTACTAAACTGTTGGTGATTCAAAAAGTTTTTCAAAACTATTTCTTTTTGTTTCTTTATTTATTTTAAAGAAAAACTACGACTCGTTAATATTAAAAAATTTTTGGTTGTTTGTGTCTCAGTATCTGTATTGAAGTCTCTTGTTTAATTCTTGTTATGTACATAAAACCTTGGAATATTAATTTGCGGCTTTTCTTAATAGAAGAATATTAAAAAATGAAATGAGGATGCAATACGTATTTGTTCAACATTTAAGATTTATTCTAGTCTACAAAATATGACAGATGTTCACAACAGTTCGTTTATATTCATTGCCTTAGATTTAGAAGGTAATTATTGTTTTTAGTTTAAGAAATATCTTAACAATTTCGTAATTTTTATTCTATTATTCATGCTTTATTTAATATTATTTTATTTATTATTATATTATTATTATTATTATTTATTATTTATTATTATTAAAATGCCCTTCATCATTATTATTATTATTGTTATTATTATTTTATTATTATTATTATTATTATTATATTATTAATTATTATTAATTATTATTATTTTGTATTAGTATTATATTATTATAATATATATATATATATATATATATATATATCATATATATACTATTATTATATATATATATTATATATATATATACTATATAATATATTAGATACTATATATATATATTATATATATACCCCTATATATATATATATGGTGATATTTTGGTTTAAAACCACAAATATCTCCGATCCATATTCAAAAAACTAAATAGGTTGAGCAACGGAAAGCATGAGACTATAAATTCTGGCAAATTTCTATAAATTTCATTAAAAAAAACAAAAAAAAAACTCAAAAATACAATAGCTACACATAAAATAAAACATTTTTTGGAATCCTTGTAAATTTTAGTTAGGAAAATGAAAAAAAAATATAAATAAAGTAAATAAATATTGGCTAATTTTTTTTTTTAGGGAGCAGAAGACATAGTAGTATAATATATTATTTTTAAAGTATTACACGGCAATTGTAGGCCGAGGACCGGGGAAACAGGGGGGACGTTTTCCATACCCCGTAGGGAGGGGCGGAGGAACCCCGCGACACCGAAATACCAAAGAGCGGGGGGTTCCGGGGACCCTCCCCGGAGGGATGGAATTAGTTCCTTACCCCGATAGTTCCCGAAGCGGAGAGACCTGATCCTGCCATCGGTGCGATACCCTTGGGTTATTCTTAGTAAAAAAAAGGCAAAATTTAATATTAAAAAAGTCTAATTATTATAAACGAGTAACATAAAAGGTCTCTAAAAAGGCTCTCTAATCATATTATTAGTATAATTATTAACAATAATTTTTTTATTTTTTATTTTTTTTACATTTCCTATGTAAAATTTACCAGGATTCCAAAAAATTTATTCCTTTTATTTGTAGCTGTCGTACTTTTCGAGAATTTTTTTTTTTTTTTTTTTTTACATTTTCTGCAGTAAAATGTTACCAGATTCCAACTGTATTCCTTTTCCACTTAACCTATTGTAGGTTTTTGAAGAATGATTGAGATATTTGTGGTTTTAAACTGAATTTCACCTATATATATTATATATATATATATAGATATATATATATATATAATATATATATATATATAATATATATATATATATATATATAATATATTATTATATATATATATATATTATTATATATATATATATAAAATATTTAAGACAGTGTTACTTACACGCCAGGCCATTTTTCCCCAAACACTGGGGAAAAATATTTCCTAGAAATCCATTTCTAAATTTTCAATAATTAATAAATTAAACAAATAAAAATAATCTAATCATCTTAATTTGTTTAAATCTTTATTTTATCTCATATTATATATATATATATATATATATATAATATATTAATATCTATATATATAAGTATATCATACTAATATATATATATATATATACTATATATATATATATATATATATTATATATATATATATATATAATATATATAATATATATTATAGGGAATTGTTAGAAACTGTACTGTTAGTAACGAGTTAAAAGTTTGGTTGGTTTTTAATTTCGCGTCTCTCGCTCTCTCTCTCGCTATATATATTTATATGCAATCGACGATATTTTTATCATATAAATTAAGTAGATAGGGGCAATGCTCAGCCTACGACTATCCAGATCATAGTGACTGAACGAATAAATGTGAAGCAACACATCTTCATTACTAGAGCCTTTTTTATATATTTAGATTGTTATTTCATTATTATTGATTTTTTTTTTATATATATATATATATATATATATATATAATATATATATATATATATATATATATATATTATATATATATATATATATATATATATATATATATATATATATATATTATATATATATATATATATATATATATATTATATATATATATATATCATAATATATATATATATATATATAGATGGTCAGATTTTTTTAATGCTCAAGTCATTAGCTAGAGAACGGCAGATCCTACAGTATAAAACAAATTATATATTGGAATCAGCCCAGAAAATTCTAAGGTTGAGGATTTAAACTTTTTTTTTTTTTAACTAAAGGAATACGCAAGGGTAAACCGCAAAGATGCAGGAGTCGGGGTCTCTCGCTGCCCGGTGGACGACGGGGGACTAATCCCCCCCGGTGGATGGTCTCGCGGAACCCACCGCTCTTTAGGTCTTTGGGATGCCGCGGAGGTTCTCCGACCCTCCCCTCCGGGGTATGAAACGTCCCCCCCTCTGTCCCCCGTCGGCTCGACCCCTAAATTTGGGAAAAATATTTTTTTTGGGAAAAATTTTTTTTTTTTTTTCTAGCGGGGTCGAGCCGACGGGAGACAGAGGGGGACGTTTCATACCCCGGAGGGGATGGTCGGAGGAACCCCGCGACACCCAAAGACCAAAGAGCGGGTTCGGAGACCATCCCCGGAGGGGGATTAGTCCCCCCGCGTCCACGGAGGCGAGAGACCCCGAACTCCTGCCATACTTTGGCGGTTTTACCTTAGGAAATTCCTTTAGTTAAAAAAAAAAAAATTTTAACTTCAAAAAAAAAAAAAAAAAAAAAAAAAAAAAAAAAAATTAAATCTATTTTTATAATTTTTGTTTGTTTTCAAATATATAATTTTTTTTTACTGTAGAACTTCCGTTCTCTAGCTACATACAATGAGCTTTAAAAAAATCTGACCATCTATACATGCACACACTGCAAAGACATTTTAATAACTGCAAAATAACACGTAAAAAGACCTAATTATAAACAAAAGCCTCACGCTATTCATAGCCTAGCTTAAGTAAAATAGGTGTCAAAAGTTTATAAAAAATTACGAAAAATATTATTGCCTGCGTATCTAGGATTTGGCTATTATATAATTATTATTATTAATTTATTATTATTATTATTATTATTATTATTATTCAATTATTATATATTATTATGATTATTATTATATTATTATTATTATTATTATTTAGTATTTTTATTATTTATTTAAAATTAGTAAGCAAAATAATGCCTAATACAAATGCCTTTTTTTTCCAAAAAAATCGAACTCAAAATTGCAAATTATTTCGTACGATTTCACGGGAACTTCGCAAAATTAAAAACTCGTCAAACTTACGTCACTAGTCACAGTACAGTTTGTACAAATTTGCCATTTAGTATATATTATTATATATATAT
>JABUQX010105859.1:7500-10000 GCA_015478945.1 Trachelipus rathkii | reverse complement strand
CACGCCCTCTATTGCTTACCACTCTAACCTTCTATATGCCTATCCCAGCTATTTCTCCCTACTCCAACCATTTCACATTAAGCCCTCCTTTTTACTTTTCACCACCTCCTTCACCTCCTCCACTCCACCATTCACTCCCTTTCCTTTCTGCTTGCACTCCACCCTTTTTACCCAACATTACCCTTCTTAGCTTTCAACATATGCCCTCTAAAATCTCTTTCCACTCCCCTCCACCTCCCAATTCCCCGTCCCTCTCACGTTTCTCACCTGTCCTCCATACCTCTCCTAAACTCCCTCTTACATACTATCTCCTCCAATTTTTCCACCTTTATCACTTCTACTCTCCTCTTTTCTCCCCTTTCCCTCACCGTCACCTCTCCTCCCACCCTTATCCTAGCAATCACCAAATAGTGATCCGATATCCCCCTCCCCGCCCCTCTAAACACATTTACATCTAATAATCTACCTCTATCTTTCCCATTTACACACACATAATCTAGTATCGCCTTCCCCCCCGTTATCTCACTCTTCCATGTATACTTATGATTATCATTTTTTTTGAACCAAGTATTCCCCACTATCATTCTTCTTTCGACACATAACTCTATCAAACTTTCTCCATTATCATTCCTCTCCCCTACCCCAAAAGGTCCTATTATTCTTCCTACCTCCTCCCTTCCCACTCCAGCATTCAAATCTCCCAATAGACAAATTTTTACATTTACCCCAAAACTTTCCCAACACTCATTCAACTTCTCCGCCTCAAAATCTTTCTGCTCTCTCCTCTCGGTCGCTCCATTCACTGGTGCATGATGCACAAATATGAAAAAAACCCACATTTCCCCGCCGAGATTTTCATTTTGACCACATGTATGCCTAAACTCACCGGTTTAACAATCTCACTTTGTCCCACGATCTCTTTCCTATAAAACTTTTCCCACCCCCTCCACCTCGCCTCACTCTCGTTTCCGTCACCCCCGATACTGGAGTACCTTGTATTTTCCGAAATCCAACTGCCCTCTTTCCCTTCGAAACTTAGTTTTCTGTTATCCCTAAACACATCCAAACCTTTTTTTCCTCAACATCAACCCACTTCCTCCCTCTTCAAATCCTCGTTTACCCCGTCTTTCGAACATTCATACACCCACTCTAGAGTTACCACTCTCGCTCCCCATTCTTTCGCTACTCATATAGTATAAACTCAATTCAGGCTGTACGCTTTACGGCCCGCCCACCCCAGTGCTTCCGCACAGACCTCGGGGCTACCACCCCGCTCACCAAAGCCGACAATAACAAGACAACAGATACGTTAAAAATAATATAAAAAGCAATAAGAAGTTTAAAACCCCACTATGCAGTTTGAATATTATTCCCCCACCCTCTCCTGCCTCCCCCTTCCTCGCGTTCCCTCGCCCTCCCCCACCTCCTTCCGTTTGCCCTTTCTAAAGATTCCCTTAAAACTTAATTATCTATTAAAAACCTTTATTTAATTATTATTTATTTAAAATTCTTTAAAAAACCCTTTTCAATAGTGCTACTTTTTTTCCCTTTTTTTCCCCTTTTTTTCTTTTTATTCGACCATTCGTAACAATACTGATTTCGTTTTATTTTTATTTTACTTCGACTATTCAATATTTCTCTTCTTCCCTCATTTACTATTTTTCTTAAATTTTTTCCTTAAATTCTCCTTAATCAGAGTTGCTTTCATGATGTTAAAATCTTCTCTTCGGAGCCAAACTATATCTTCGAATAATTTACAGCAATCATTAGCTGGACGGGTTGGAGTATAATTAATGATGATTTCCAAAATTAAGATTTCTTCTTACCAGCTTACTTTTAATACTAGTATAAGAAGTCGTAAAGCTCCAATGTTATTCTCTATGTTTATTTCTTACGAGAATCCCATATTAACTTTTATTTCAAATAAAAATACAACTTACGAAATAGGGTATGGTTACTCTTTCAGTATAGCTTCGATAACTGTCAGTGATAAGGTACTCAACTCAAACAATTTAATCGCATCAAAACTTCACGAAAATATAACCTTCAATTTACAAATCGCAAAACACTCAAGAAGTTTACAAATATCCACAAAATTACAAAAGTTTATTTACAAAGCTTCAATTTAGTTCCCCAAAGTTGCATACATAAATCGCAGCGTTTATAATAAATTCGCAACTTTCACAAAGTTTAAAGTTTTACTTAAACTTCCATATCAATTCGAATATTTACTATGTAACTTTCATAACGATGCAAGATATTATTTCTTACAAAGTATTTACAATTTCAAAGCTTTTTAAATATTAAGCACAAGCTTTTTAATTAAATTGTTACACAAATTCGCAATCAGTAGCATCTTACAATATCTTCAATGTTATTAACAAACTAAGTTTTAACTAATAATTTCCTTAAATACGCTTTAACCATGTGGTTACTAAAAGTCACGTATATTTTTATCAAGCTATCACGAACTAATTTGGTTCATTTTCAAACAATACTA
>JABUQX010105858.1:77500-78618 GCA_015478945.1 Trachelipus rathkii | reverse complement strand
TTTTTTGTTGTTGTTGTTTGTTTTTGTTGTTTGTGTGTGCATGTGTGATGGCAGATTTTGCGCAGGCGCGGGCTTTCTATAGACTTTACCTTCGCGGCTTAAAATCTAACTTTGCATCCGTGGAATACAACTCTCTAACTCTAAACCTAACCTTTGCTCTTGTCTGAGACACAGATGGCTAGAATTCATACATCTAACTCGTTTAATGTCAACTATACTTATTCATAATTTCCGCAAAGGGTGTGAGTATGTGCCAATGTAAACATAAACACTCCTATAAACGTCTCGAGGATCTCGAATCTCCTAACTTCGACATTCTGTGGGCTTAAATCTTTCTTCTTCTACTACAATAATACTTGTGCTTCTGGTCTAGCCTTCTCCTAACAGACAGATTTCACGCCTTTTTTTGAATATCTTTCTACTTCTCACGAGACTGTATATATATCTTCTCATCCAAATAGTGAGGTCCTCTATTTAGGGATTTATGTACACAACACTGAATGGTTGGGCTCCCTTTCATACTGATTTAGGTGGGAGGAGGCCGAATCATTCAGTATTCTCAACGATCTGGAGCAACTAATTAAAGAACCCACCACACATTCCGGATCGTCCTAACCAGTTCTTGAACACACTTGACCTATGTTTCACCACTAGTCCTTCTCTTCTATTAAATACCACCCCTTCTCTCCTATGGTAAATCTGACCACAACTTATTATCTCTTAATTTTAATACTTTCTCTCAAACAGCTCCATCTGCCCTACGCCGTTTTTTTGGCCACTTTGATCGGACGATTGGAGGCTTGCGTTGACTTTCTTACGCCTAACTATAATTGGAATGACTGCTTGGACCTGGTGACGCTTCAGCTTCTGCCGATAAGGTTGGAGCTGTAATTCACTAATAGGATGAGCAGTTCATTCCTTCTTCGACTAAATCTTTTCCTCCTCATAATCCATGGTTCGATCGTACTTGTTCTCTGCGCCATTCAGGCTAGAGACAGGCGTATATCGGGAGTGGAAAATTTCGTTCTCCTATCACTTCTTGCCTAATTTTCATTCAGCCCTGAAATTCTTTGCAGGGATACTCTCGACGAGCAAAGCGGCTTTCATTCAACGAAAGT
>JABUQX010105858.1:45000-50000 GCA_015478945.1 Trachelipus rathkii | reverse complement strand
TCCCATTAGTGATTACAGCTCCCACCTTATATATATATATATAAAAAAAAAACAGAAAAAAAAAAAGAAAAAAAAAAAAAAATGCTGAAGCGTCACAGGAGTCAAAGCATTCATTCCAATTATAGTTAGCGTCAGAAGCACGCAAGGCTCCCAAATCGGCCCGATCAAAGTGCCAGGAAAAAACGCATAGGGCAGGATGAAGCTGTTTGAGAGAAAGTATTAAAATTAGAGATATAAGGTATGTTGCCGTCAGATTTACCAATAGGAGCGAAGGTGGTGTATATATAGAGAGAAGGACTAGTGCTGAAACATAGGTCAAGTGCTGTTCAAGAACTGCGTATAGGACGATCCGGAACGTGTGTGGGTTCTTTAATTATTTGCTCCAGATCGTTGAGAATACTGAATGATTCGGCCCCCTCCCCACCTAAATCAGTATGAGAGGACCCCAACATGCAGGTTCGTGTACATTTGAAATCCCCTAAATAGAGGACCTCACTATTTGGATGAGGAAGATATAACAGTCTCGTGAGAAGTAGAAAGATAATTCAAAAAAGGCGTGAAATCTGTTCTGTTAGAGAGAACAGTACAGGAAGACAAGATTATTGTAGTTAGAAGGAAAGAAAGATTTTAAGCCACAGAATGTCGAAGTTAGGAGATTCGAGATTCTCGAGACGTTTATAGGAGTGTTTATGTTTACATTGGCACATACTCCACCCTTTAGACGGAAAAATTTATGAAATAATTATAGTTGACCATTAAACGAGTTAGAGGAATGAATTCTTTAGCATTCTGTGTCTCAGACAAGAGAAAAAGGTTAGGGTTAGAGTTAGAGAGGTGGTATTTCCACGGATTGCAAAGTTAGATTTAAGCCGCGGATGTTAGTAAAGTCTATAGAAAGCCCGCGCCTGCGCAAATCTGCCATCACACATGCACACACAACCACACCAAAACAAAAACAACAAACAAAAAAAAAACAGACAAAAAAAAACAGGTTAAAATTATTCACACACTAAAAAAAAACGAAAGTGCTTAAAACGATTAAAAACATTGCAGGAAATATAAATAATATATATATAATATATATATATATATATATATATAGTATATATATAATATATATATATATATATATATATATATATTATATACTATATATATATATATATATAATATATATATATATTATTATATATGTATATATATGTATTATTTATTATTATACAAAGCACCATATCCGCGCCATAGCTAGTTGCAGGGTGTGTTGGTTGGCTGTTTCAACACTTATCACACATTCACGAAAGGAAAACATCTGATTGAAGGTTTTTTTTTATGACTATTGAATGTCGGCAAGAGAATTATGAAATTTTCTTCCTTTGAATCGACGACTTCGCGAATCGCAGCTTCACTTTTCAACGTATTAATTAAAATATCAGTTTCTTTAATTTTTTTTTTTTAATTTTTGTTATTTTATTCAAAATAACTAAACAAAATGAAGTCCTAAAAAGATGTTGCTTCTCATCTCAGATTTAAATGATAATAATTAAAAATAATAAAATTTTGAAATCTCGAATCATTAATTATATATATATATATATATATATATATATATATATATATATATATATATATATATATATATATTATAATATTAATATATATTATATATATATATATATATATATATATATATATATATATATATATATAGAGAGAGAGAGAGAGAGAGAGAGAGAGAGAGAGAGAGAGGGGAGAAGAGAAAAGGGGGGGGAGGGGGGGAGGGAGGGGGAGGAAAGAAGGGAAGATAGCACTATCGGAGCCATGATATTACCTCCCATTGGGAATTTGGGGTGTAGGATACATCCCATGACACTCCAGTGCTCAATGGTTCGCCCCTCTTGCGCTGATATCCACACTCTTCTTACTTGGAGTAGTCTCTCCGTATCGCAAACAGACCATAAAAAAACTACTACCATTACAAACAACACTTTTTATTCAAATATCCCAGTGTGTATGGGAGAAAGAGTTCAAATAAAGTATGTCACGCGTTTTATAGGAGGAGACGAAAGGGACAGTGGGAATTGGTTGGGGACCGACTAACGCTTATTTATACCCTAGGAATGTTTATGCATGCCTCAGACCTAGTTGTGATCGACGTAAACTACCTTGTATCTTCCGGCGAAATTGCATTAATCGCCTAGGAACTTGGAATGTTAGATAAATAAATGGTGAGGAGAAGAGGAGAGAGGTGAAGAATGTATTTATAAAGGATAAATTTGATTTGCATGCTGTGGCCGAATTACAGATGAAAGGAAGTGATGAAGACAAGTGGTGTGGGGTGAAATGTGTGTGTGCTGGAGTGGAGAGGAATGTGACGGACAGAAAAAGAATTGCGATTCTGATGAGTGATCTACGGCAGAGAGCTATGGTGGATTTTGTTTGTATTACTAAAATTCTTATGGTTAAATTTAAGTTTGATATGTTCAAGGTATGCGAGGTTGTAACATATGGCCCATCTGGGGATGATGTTGAGGAGAGTGTTATTTTCTGGGATAAACTAAATGATGTTTTGGATGGAGTGAATAGAGGCCTCAGATTGATTGTGCTGGATAGGTAATCGAAAAAGGGATGGCAGGAAGGTGATTGATTTCTGTGAGAAGAGAGGTATGTGTGTAAGTATTACATTCTTCGGGCACAAGGGTATTCATGAAATTACGAGAGTTAATGTAGATAGAGATGGTATTGAAGTGAAAAGTATGATTGATTTTGTTTTGTGAAGAAGGAGATGTTGAAGTATGTGATGGATGTTAATTAAGTGATGGAGCTGGAGATGGGAATATCAGTTCATTATATTGTTTTACGAAAGATTAAGTTAGTGGGGACAGGAATGGAGAGGAAAGAAATCAGGAAGGAAGTTGGTAGAATTAAGAATTGGAAATTAAATGAACAGGATTATAAGGAAAAGCACGTGAGAGCACTTGCAAATTAATCAGTTGATTGTGAACAAGATGAAACTGAACAAATCTGAACGCAAATGAAGAAAACATTTGTTAGTAGTGGGAGAGAAGTTTGTGGACGCGCAAAAGTAGGAGGTAAGAATGTTAAGAATGGTGGGATGAAAAGGTGATGCAAGCGGTCAAAAGTAAAAACGAAGCGTGGTTGTACGAGCTAATGCATAAAAAGTCATTGATGAGGTCTCAAAAGAACGGTGCATGGAAATACATAATGAGGAAAAAAGCAAGTCTAAATATTCCAAAGTATGAGGATAAAAGAGGTAAATGAACAATTTGGAAGGAGGATGAATGGGGATTTATATGAGAATAGGAAGCACTTCTGGAAGAAAGTACGAAAGGTTAAAAAAGAGAGTAAGGGGAGTCTTCATAGAAAAATGAATAAGAATGGGATTTTCGTGACGATGAATTTGGATGTGAGGAGAGTGTGGAGGGAACACATCTAAAATCTGAATAACATTGGCAGTAATGAATAGCTGATAGTGAATGTGTCTGAGTTTGATAGTATAAGATGGAATAGGTAGTTTTGGGGATGAGGTAATTAGTTGGGGGAGGTAATAGGTAGTAGAGGGATAAAATTGAAGAATGGTAAATCCGCAAGTATAGACGAAGTTACCGGTGAAATGATCAAGAAAGGAGACGAGATTATGATTGACTGAATATGGAAGTTGTGTAACAAAGCGTTTCGAAGGATTGAAGAAAAGCAGTAATAATACCCTTATATAAGGGTAAGGGAGATAAAGGGAACTGTAGGAAATATAGAGGAATTAGTTTATTGAGTGTAGTAGGGAAGATATATGCTGGTATTTTAGTTGAAAGAGTGCGTCGAGTAACTAAGAGACTGATTGGCAAACAACAAGGTGCGTTTTGAAGTGGTACGGATTGTGTAAATATCACATTGAAACAAATAATTGAGAAAACGAGAAATAAGAAGAATAAATTGTATTTAGGTTTTATGTGTTTGCGCATGACAGGATTAATATGGAAACTCTGTGGCAGGTGTTAATGATGTATGGTGTTGGTGGTAGGCTTCTGAATGAAATGAAAATTATGTGCAGTATGTTCATTGTGAAGCGTAAGTAAGAATAAATGAAGCTGAAACTGAATGGTTTATTATTAATAGTGGAGTGAGGAAGTAATGTTTTATGTCTGCTTGGCTATTTAATTTGTATATTGATGGGATGATGTAAGAATTAAAGGTGGGGGTGATAGGGTAAGGTGTTAAACTGTTTGAAAATGGAATAGAGTGGAGGGCGCAGTTCTAATTAAACGCTGGTAATTTGGTTTTGTGTTGCGAGTCTGAAGAGAGTTTCAGAGAATTGGAAGACACGTTTGACAGGGTTTGTAAAAGTAGGGGTTTGAAAGCAAATGTAGATAAGAGAAAAGTGAGGATAGTCAGCATTGTGAAATCATGTTGGATGATGAGCAGCTGGAAAAAGTATCTGAGTGAGTTTAAACATTTAGGCGATATGTTAGGAGAAAAAGGGAACGGATGATAGAGAGTGTTGTATTAAAGTTGTTAATGGCAGGAAGGTGGCCTATTCAATTAAATCCTTGGTGAATACAAAAGGACTAGGTTTTGAGAGCGCTAGTTTGCATGGGGGTGTGTTGTTAATGTATGGTTGTGAAACTATGGCGTAGAATAAGAGGTTTAGTTCTATGGTAAAATCTGTTCATATGGATAATCTTAGGGGTGTGTTAGGTGTGAGTAGAATTGATAGAATGATAAATGAAGGTGTTAGGAGTTGTGTAGCCTGGTGAAAGGCTTAAATGAGAGAAAAAACGAGAGTGTATTGAGATTGTTTAGTCAAATGGAAAGGATGGATGATAGTCGGCTGGCTTAGCGAAAGTATAGTTTTGAATGTGCTGAAAATTGACCGGTCGAAAGACCGGATAAAAAATGAATTTAGTCAGTAAAGAAATGTCTGAAGGATAGGAATGTGAGTTCGTCAGAGGCGAGAAGAAAGGTGCATAATGCATGCTAGGATTGAA
>JABUQX010105858.1:20000-30000 GCA_015478945.1 Trachelipus rathkii | reverse complement strand
TGGAGAAAAGTGTTTCAGTGTCACGAAAAATAGATTTTGCCCTATTCCGAGATGAAATATAAGAGTTGAGAGTTTCTGGAGTTTAAAGACAATGGTAATTCATAAAGGCAAAGTCCCTGTGGCGAATAGCACGAGCACAAACAGTTAAAGCAAAGCTTGTTAGGTTTAGTTGAAGGGAAACAATATGGAATGTATACATCCATGCCATAGGCATAGAGAATCCCCTCGCAATGGTCTCAGCACTCTCCGAGGGACCCCATCCGAAGTACTACTGCAAGACCGACAAGTTAGCAGCATCGAAGTTCCAGAAATGTTTCCTCTCCTCTTCCAGGTAAAGTATTGAAGAGATAGCGCAGAATACGTAGATAAGATGGTGATGGAAGAAATTCAGAGAAAGAAAGAGCTAAGCAGAAAAGGGAGTATGATTAGAGGTTAGAAAAGGTCTTGAATGTTGGTTTCATCTCCAAAACGATCGTTGATACAAGTAGGGAGATGTACCAACTGCTCGAAGTCATTCTGGATAGAAACGTGTTAGGCAAGCTCACCAGCTGTATCTTGAGAATTAAAGGAAAACCATTGGCGTTGGCGAACGTTGAAATCACCAAAGAATGATCATTTCAGAGAAAAGTGAAGAAAAGAGAACGTGTTCTAATTTAGAGTTTAATTGTTTGGAGACGGATATATAGAACAGATGAATCTAGTAGTAGATTTACAGGATAGCTTGAGTCATAAGGTAGAAAGTTAAAAGACACGATAACAAACATGATCATTGCTCACATATGCTCAGCAGCCGCCATTGGCTGAAAATTGAGGATAGGGACAGAAAAAGGAAACATAATAGTGTTTGCTGTAAGGACGTTCGAACACCTGATTTTTGGTCAAGATTTAGAGAGGAGGTTTGAATGAGGAGAGTTGATGTTCAAGAAAGTGGAAATTAGATTTAAGTCCGAAATTGTTTCAGAAATTTATGAAGAAAGAAGACAGTGCATCAGAGCATGCTGACCTTTCCTTGACGGCATCAACACCACTACCGGAGGCGGTCAACTCCCAAGTGGTGATAGTTGAGAGGCTGATGAGGGACTCCTTTTGGGAGTTACCCCTCTTAGTTTCTCCGGGGATTATTCGTGTGGATGTCATTTTCTTTTTTATAAAGGAAGTTTTCTCCGTAATAGTTTTTTATGGTGTGTGATAAAGGAGAGCCTACTCCTGTGAAAGAAGAATGTGGATATGAGCGCAAGGGGAAGAACCATTGGGCGCAGAAGTGCCTTGGAATGAACCATAACACTTCATATGCCCAATATCGGGTAATCTCATCGCTTCGGGAGCGATACCTCTTTCCACATATATTAAGCTAAAAATTAAGTTAAAACTTTATATCTGTTAATTATTTCTACTTTACGATATCCAATGGTTGGCGTCACCTTGTCAAGATCTGACTAACGGCTGAATTAAGGTCAATATGTTATTGTGTCATCAACGGGAAAGTTAATTAATTTAAAGAAAAATTGCTACACCATCTTCTACAGGGTGGCACATATCTACTTCTTTTATATCAAAGAGCATGACCAAATATTTACTGAGAACAGTTATTATCAACAAGTATAAAATAAATTAATTTTGCTTTATTTTTCATTTAATGCAGGAAAAATATTTAAAAGAATTCCAATTATATATATATAATATATATATATGATATATATAATATTATATATATATATATAATATAATAATACTATATATATAATATATATATATATATATAACATATACTATATATACCCACCAGCCCACCAAAAAGTTTCATCAGACTATAACACATACATCCTAGTAAAAGTTCAAGTAGCTACCACAACCGAGCGAATGTCTGTCCAGCGTCATAGCCCAAGGCACCGAAGTCAACACGAGTGTTTTCGTATAATGCGGTAATCAATATAATATATATATATATATATTTATATATAATATTATATATATCATATATATATATATATTATATAATATATATATTTATTATATATATATAGTGAATGTGTTTAAAGTTAGTTCCCTAAAATATTTACAGAATGAACCATAAAAGAAAAAGTAACAGAAATATCAATAAGTCTATTAAATTTAAAAATGACTTATTTTCATTATTCAGATGTTAATAATTAAAAAATTGTATATTAAAAATATTACATTTGTTATATTATATTATAAATATTATCAATATTTGATAAAAATATATATATTTTATAAAAACTTAGTTTTAAGCAATAATAATGAACTTTTAACAATAAACTCCATCTTGTGTTTATATTATGTTCAGAATGTGAAGGCAAACGCCATCTACCGACAGCTTCTGCAATGTTTCATTTTATTATATTTACAAAAATCCACATTTTTAGAAAAGTTAGACCATAAAATATAATTTTTTTTTAATGTATATAAAATATTATAATAAAAATAAAAATAAAAGTTATAAATTGGTCAAATGTAAATAGTAATAATATTTGTATAAAAACTTGATTATTATATATGTAACTTTTTTTATTATAACTTTGTACGACTTTTTCGTTAAAAATAAATAATCTGTTGTTTCGCTTTTGTCTTATTAGCCTTTAAAGAAATAATTCGTAGCGCTTTGCTACCACTAAGAGATAATTTGCTAATAAAGAACAATAAGCTGAAATATCAGATCCGACCTACGAAGCCAGGAAGAAGAAGAAACTACAAGAAGTTGGACTCCCTCGTCTCTCTACTAGAAGTTGAACTGCCACGTCTCTCTACAAGAAGTTGGGCTGCCTCGTCTCTCCCCCGGAGTTGGACTACAAGATCTCCGACTGGCCCTACTTCTCTCCCTCTCTCTGAGCCTACCAAGAGGCTTAGAAACCTCCTCAGGGTTACCAAGAACCCTTTGGACGATCTTCAAGAGGTTCTCCTGTAGGTGGATGGTCTCCGTGGATGGTGATATCTTCGCTGGACCTCCGAGATCCTCCAGTTAGTCTGCCACATGAAAAGTAGTTTAACTACTAAAGAGATAATTTCGCAGGTAGCCGCTGAGGTTACCTGTCATAGAGATAACTACAGAGAGTATTTTGTATACTCTCTGTCCCTTCCAGATTGTCCCAGAGTTGGCCAGAAGAACACCCAGCCTCCTGTTTAGCCAACGAGCTCGTGCAGATCAGCATACCCTCTCCGACAACCTTCGATCGCCTTTGCCTTAGCCGGACTTAATCCGAACCAGTCGACGGCTTGTCCTGAAGTGGAACAGACTGACATCGCGACATACATGCTGATCATCCTCCGTCGCTATATAGTTGTCATACCAGATAATAGGATATCATATCGAGTGGTGACCATATAACTGATAATAATATAACCAGAACTGACGACTATATAATTGGTGATCCTAGAGCTGAAAATTTGATACCACGAAGATGGCAGACGAACAAGGACAGGATAACAATCAAAGAGAGGCAGAATCCATTTCAACAATGAAAATTAAACCACCAACTTTTTCGGAATCTTCAGTCCCGACATGGTTTCGTGTCATGGAAGCACAATTTCATCTCGCTAACATAAGGTCCTCACGAACTAAGTACTTTCATGCTATGTCACAAATTCCGCCTGAAGTTTTGGATAGAATATCTCAAGCCGAACTTGACGCAGAAGATTATGACCGTTTCAAAACGGCGGTCGTGAATACTTACGAAAAATCTAAGGTGGAGCTTTATAATGATCTACTTTCCAAAAAGGTCTACAGTGGCAAACCATCTATATATCTACAGGATATGATTCGGCAGGCAGAGAAATTAAATATAGGAGAGGACTTGGTCAGAGTGCAATTTTTGAAAACTCTACCGAGTCACATTCGCACAACCTTAGCCGCCCATTCTACTCTCACACTTCAACAGTTGGGAGATTTAGCTAATGACATCTTGTTATTAAGCCCACAAGCTCCTGTCATGGCTGTATCATCCCCTGCCACCGCCATTGCCCCCGCCGCATCAAGATCAAGAACAACCACTACTTTTGGCCTGGCGCCGTTCCACGAAAATCAACGACCAAAGGTGTGTAGAGGCCACATTTATTATGGACCACGCTCTAAAAGCTGTAAACCATGGTGTACATGGCCAAACAAAACGGGACTAAACATCCTACCTAATTCTAGACCTCCATCAAGAGCAGCATCCCCAACTCCGTCGGAAAACTAAAGGAGCAAGTTGACATTTGTGCCGTGTCAACTTCGCAGTTAACAATAGATGTACGGATTTTTGGCACCATGCACCAGTTTTTACTAGATACCGGAGCCAGCATATCTAGCCTTCCATTTAACATGGTCTCTAACATGACGCTGCACCCTTCAAACGTCACTTGTTCCGCAGCCAATGGCTCGCCCATAAAGTGTCATGGTGAAGTTGTGGCAAATATCAGTATACCAAAATTAAGAAGAGAATTCACCTGGACATTTATAGTAGCAGAAATTACTATGCCTATTATTGGAATGGATTTTCTTCACAATTTTGGTCTCCTAATTGACTGTGGACAAAGAACATTGCAAGATACTTATACTACTCTTCTAGCTCCATTGAAAATAACCTCTGAGGAAGTACCATCTCTTCACGCTCAACTTCAAGGTGAAAATACAGACATAACATCACTCCTACAAGATTTCCCGTCCTTAATTTCACCTATAGACATCAACAATCTAGTAATTAAAGATAATGGACCAAAACACTATATAGAAACTGGTGATTCAACTCCAGCTTGCCTATTACCTGACGACAAGTTAAAAGCTGAAAAAGCTGAATTTGACATTCTTCTAAAAAGTGGAATAATTAGACCAAGTAGATCTGCATGAC
This sequence comes from Trachelipus rathkii, assembly GCA_015478945.1. Taxonomy (NCBI): domain Eukaryota; kingdom Metazoa; phylum Arthropoda; class Malacostraca; order Isopoda; family Trachelipodidae; genus Trachelipus; species Trachelipus rathkii. Next base: position 25,156 of record JABUQX010105858.1, on the reverse strand, counting down.
CGCCTCCTTTACACCTCGTGCCTAAGAAAACACCTGGAACATGGTGACCTTGTGGAGATTTAAGAGCCCTTAACAGCATAACAAAACAGGATAGATATCCCATTCCACACATTCAGAGCCTATCTCAACGCCTGCATAACTCTACCATATTCTCCAAGATTGACCTTCAAAAGGCTTACCACCAAATCCCCATTAGACCAGAAGATATAGAGAAAACAGCAGTCATCACTCCGTTTGGTCTCTTCGAATTTTTATCTATGCCTTTTGGTTTAAAGAACGCGGGAGCTACATTTCAAAGAGTAATGGACTCCATCTTCAGAGACCTTCCCTTCGTGTTTACCTATTTAGACGATTGTCTCATTTTTTCTACGTCCAAAACTGAACATGAAAATCATCTGAAACAAGTTTTTAAACTCCTCCAAGAAAATGGTTTTAAAATCTCTTTAGAAAAATGTGAATTTAACCAATCTTCACTCAATTTTCTCGGCTACACCGTGTCTTCAGAAGGCCTATGTCCTCCCAACGAAAAGAAAGAATCCATCTCAAGTTTTCCTCTACCGTGCGATTCAGCATCCCTACGAAGATACCTTGGGATGTTAGGATACTACAGAAGATTTATCCCTAATTTTGCCAAAATCGTCTTCCCATTATCTGAAAAAGCCAAGTTTCATCCCAAGGATAAATCTCTTGAATGGACTCCAGAAGAAGTGACAGCTTTTCAAGATACTAAGGAAGCTCTTCAAAATGCCCTAACACTCCCTTTCTCTTTACCTAATGTCTCACATTTACAACTCGTAACTGACAGCAGTCAGACTTCAATCGGAGCAGCATTACACCAGATGATTGATGGTCAACCTGTTCCCATTGACTTCTACAGCAAGAAGTTGTCAGATCCCCAAAGAAGATATTCTGCTTTCGACAGAGAACTTTTGGCAGCATATTATGCTGTCCTTCATTTTAAACACATGTTAGAGGGAAGAGTCGTCACCCTTTGCACAGATCACAAACCTCTTGTTTCCGCTTTCTACTCCAAAAATCCTGCAAAAAGTGATCGTCAACAGCGACATCTCTCAGTACTAACAGAATATATTTCTACAGCAAGTTATATCAGAGGAGCAGACAATATGGTGGCCGACACTTTTTCACGGATTCATTCGGTATCAGTTGACGCTGTCGATTTGCCTGCAATAGCTCGCCTTCAAGAAAAAGATGAAGAAATCAAGACCTATCATGATCGTCTTCATAATTATCCCCTGCAGGACAACCTCAAGATATGGTGCGATACCTCTACTTCTTTTCCCAGACCATTTCTTCCGAAGCCAGCTCGCCTTCAAATATTTAATACGTTGCATCAAATGTCCCATCCTGGTATCAAAGGTACTTTACGACTGATCAAGAAAAGATATTTTTGGCCTTGTATGGATCGTGACATTAGGCTTTTTGTACGCACTTGTGAGCAGTGTCAGCTGTCTAAAGTTCATCGTCACACCAAAACAACGGTCACTCCATTAGAAATTCCTTCTTCAAGATTCGAAACAGTTCATATAGATATAGTGGGTCCTTTTTCACCTTCAGCATTTTGTGGATCTTCTTCTCCAGTTTTTCGTTATCTACTTACCTGCATCGACCGAAACACAAAATGGGCTGAAGCCTTCCCAATTACAAACACTACAGCAAAATCTGTTGCCTATGCTTTTATGCAGTGGATATCTAGATTCGGTGTTCCTCTCTATGTGATTTCTGACAGAGGTCCTCAATTCGAAAGCGAGTTCTTCAGTGAGTTGTCACATATGATTGGTTTCCATCGTCTTCGAACAACCTCTTACCACCCACAAACAAATTCCCAGATAGAAAGGTTTCACCGATCTCTCAAGACTGCCTTGATGGCACGTAAAGAAAACTGGCTTCTGTCTTTACCCATCACTCTACTTGGTCTAAGATGCATTCCAAACGATTCCGGTTATTCCGCCTTTGAAGCAGTAACTGGAAAAACTCCACTTTGTCCTATGGACATTCTTCAATCTTCTCCTAACAACAAACAAGAAATGGATTCTTTTATGAAGAAATTTATCGCCCACATGAAAGAATTGGACTTTAGAGACCTTCCTACTTTTCACTCCTTCAACAATTCTTCATATATTCCGGAGGCACTCAAGACCTGTTCTCATGTCTTCCTAAGGACTGATAGGATCAGAAAACCCTTAGAAGCTCCCTATAGTGGTCCTTTCAAAGTCCTTCAACGAATGCCACATTGTTTCAAGATAGAACTCAGGAATGGTCAAACTACAGTAGTCTCAATTAGCCGTTTAAAACCTGCTTTTATGGAAACGGTAACGTCAACGATTCCTGATGATCCTGATGTCTCTGATGTCCCTGATGATCCTACTGTCTCTGGTTTCCATGATGATCCCGATGTCCCTGATGATCCTGAGGTCCCTGATGATCCTGATGTCCCTGATGATCCTGATGATCCTGATGTCCCTGATGATCGTGATGTCTCTGATGATCCTGATGTCCCTGATGACCCTGATGTCTCTGATGACCTTGATGATCCTGATGTCGCTGACGCCGCCGATGTTCCTGATGTCCCTGACGTTGCTGATGTCCTAAGGATTCCTATTGTCCCTATTCTTCCAAGTGCCCCCCTTACTAGAAGAAACCCTCCCCGTAGAGTCCGCTTCAGGATGGAAGCCACTCAGTGCCCCTCTTAGTGATTACATAAAATACTAATAATAAAAGAAATAAACACTCCCTAATAGAGTCCGCTTCAGGATAGAAGCCACTCAGTGCCCCTTTTAGTGATTTTATCAAATATAAAAAAAAAGAAATACACCATTCCTAATAGAGTCCGATTCAGGATAGAATCCACTCAGTCCCTTTCTTTAAGTGTTCCCCTCAGTACCGGTTCCGCTTCAGGATGGAAGTCACTCCGTGTTCTGGTGGGGAAGTAAATATATAGTGAAGTGTTTAAGTTAGTTTCCCCAAACGAAAATACTTACAGAATGAACCATAAAAGCAAAAGTAACAGAAATATCACAAAGTCTATTAAATTTAAAAATGACTTATTTTCATTATTCAGATGTTAATAATTAAAAAAATTGTATATTAAAAACATTACGTTTGCTATATTATATTATAAATATTATCAATATTTGATAAAAATATGTATATTTTATAAAAACTTAGTTTTAAGCAATAATAATGAACTTTTAACAATAAACTCCATCTTGTGTTCATATTATGTTCAGAATGTGAAGGCAAACGCCATCTAGCGATAGCTTCGGCAATGTTTCATTTTATTATATTCACAAAAATCCATTTTTAGAAAAGTTAGACCATAAAATATAATTTTTTTAAATGTATATAAAATATTATAATAAAAATAAAAATAAAAGTTATAAATTGGTCAAATGTAAATATTAATAATATTTGTATAAAAACTTGATTATTATATATGTAATTTTTTTTATTATAACTTTGTAAGACTTTTTCGTTAAAAATAAATAATCTGGATTTCTGCTTGTTGTCTTATTAGCCTTTAAAAAGAAATAATTCGTAGCGCTTTGCTACAACTATAGAGATAATTTGCTAATATAGAACAAAAAGCGGAAATATCAGATCCGACCTACGAAGCCAAGAAGAAGAAGCTCTGCAAGAAGTTGGACTCCCTCGTCTCTCTACTAGAAGTTGGATTGCCTCGTCTCTCCCCCGGAGTTGGACTACAAGATCTCCGACTGGCCCTACGTCTCTCCCTCTCTCTGAGCCTACCAAGAGGCTTAGGAACCTTCCCAGGGTTACCAAGAACCCTTTGGAAGATCTTCAAGAGTTTCTCCTGTCGGTGGGTGGTCTCCATGGATGATATCTTCGCCGGACCTCCGAGATCCTCCAGTTAGTCTGTCACCTAAAAAGTAGTTTAACTACTAAAGAGATAATTTCGCAGGTAGCCGCTGAGGTTACCTGTCATAGAGATAACTACAGAGAGTATTTTATACTCTCTGTCCCTTCCAGATTGTCCCAGAGTTGGCCAGAAGAACACCCAGCCTCCTGTTTAGCCAACGAGCTCGTGCAGATCAGCATACCCTCTCCGACAACCTTCGATCGCCTTTGCCTTAGCCGGACTTAATCCGAACCAGTCGACGGCTTGTCCTGAAGTGGAACAAACTGATATCGCGACATACATGCTGATTATCCTCCGTCGCTATATAGTTGTCATACCAGATAATAGGATATCATATCGAGTGGTGACCATATAACTGATAATAATATAACCAGAACTGACGACTATATATATATATACGAGCCAGACTTCTCTTGCTGAAAGTCGGTAATAATATTCAAATTGAACTTGAGGCTTTTAGCACAGGCAACGGCAGGTATTTTTACTAAAAAAACTCTAATGCTATATTGTCCTGTTATGTTGCTGTAACGTCACGTTCAAAATCAGTTTTTTGTATTTTAGATTTTGTTTTCAGCCACGCACACCCAGTGCAATAACACAAACGAGATAAAAATAATGATTCCACGTTTGTCTTCGAAATCGGTTTAGATGAATTAGAGAAAGTATATCCATATCAAATACATTATAAAATATTGTAAATGTTATAAATGTATTTATTTACAAGTTTAAATTGTATATTATGAATTAACTCCTATATGTACAATATCCTGTGCGAAACATTTAAAACGAAAAATATAAAAACTCTTCGAGAGAGGAAGGCGTGTTCAGGATTTCAGAGAGGATGCCAGATAGCATTTTATATATATATATATATATATATATATATACATAATATAAATAAATAATATATATAAATTTATATATATATATATATATATATATATATATATATATATATATATATATATATATATATATATATATATATATATATATACAGTAGTGAAATAAATAAATTGGACTAGTTAATAAATAAATTATATTAGTTAGCCCCTCGGAGAAAAATATTTATTATATTCTGGATAAATATTAAATAAATATTTTTATTTTATTTAATTAAAAATATGTTAAATTATTTTTATTATAAATTTGAAAAGCTATGTATTATAACTTCAGGCTATGTTAATTATGAATAGTTATTTGGGAAGATTAATAAGGGCATGGAGATTTTGAAAAACTCGAATTCCCTTATTTATTT
>JABUQX010105858.1:7500-15000 GCA_015478945.1 Trachelipus rathkii | reverse complement strand
TATTTTCCAAATATAAACCGCATCACTTAGTTTACAGTCATAGCCTTCTAGCTTAGTTAATGCTGTGGCCACACACTCCACAAATGAGTTTTATTATAATCTTTTGAAATGTGGCATCGATGGGTAGAAAATGAAATCCTCAAGAGCTCAAAACAAGAATCATGTTTTAAACATGTTAAATTTAAATATATATATATATATATATATATATATATATATATATATATATATATATATATATATATATATATATATATATATATATATATATATATATATATATATATATGTAATGGATTGGTTGAAAAGATATTATATGTCATAAACTTACTCTTCTAGCAGATAAACAATTCCTTGGCCAGGCCCCCGTGACAATACAACCAACTAACACTTTCCAAGATTCTCAAACCTATATCGTATCAGTATTCAGACCTCCTGTCGAATGAGTTACCGGCCTGTGCAATACTACAATGCAATTTTATACTCAAAACTCACCAACGTCTCTCCCTGAAGGTCCTTCAAGTGAAACAACGGTTTGAACGGGTTCGTTGCTTTATATGAAAACCGTCCAGTCAATAATACTCGTTATCAATGAATTTACCTGTTTTATGATCAATGTTTTGATCATGAAATCAATGTCTTTAAGACCTAAAATAATAGCTATCTGAATATTTGAATAAATAAGAAAGTAAACTACCTTTGGAAACACTCAAGAAAACTACTGGAATAAATTTAAAAAATACTTTAATAAAAAAAAATGAATACGTACTGCTTTTATACAAAACAAAGTTTTATGCATCCATGTACATGTAATTAGATGTCCACAGATATCTACGTACATGCGCACCGAATGGATAGAACTTCAGTACCAAATATTAATAATATTTTATGCTTTAAATATACCTCTTGCAATATAGATCAACGACCATATATATGTACATGCAATATGTACATTTATATGTGCATCAATGTATATATGCAAACCACTGTTAAACAATAACAAAATGCTCTAACATTAAATTTATACAGATCCTCGCCCATAAATAGGTATATAAAATATATAAATATTTATGTTCAAAAATGTGTATAAATAAATAAAATATATTAACAAAAATATATAGACCGATTGATTTGATAGGTAATCTTAAATCTTTACTTGAAAATTAATCAGATTTGAAATTTACAAAAAACATCGATTCGTCAGTGTGACCAAATAATAAAGGATCAGCTGACTATTTACTATAACTGTTTCTCCAAAAGAGTTGCCTATTAGTGATTAAATAAATCCTTTGTTGCAAACAAAAATTGTGAATACAAACATTAACCATATGTTAATAAATAAATATCAAACTTACAATTGTTTTATATTTATCACCACAATATATTAATTGCGAAACTTCAGAAAATAAATTACAATAAATACAAGCTTACCTGCCAGTAACATCTAGCAACGATATCAAACGCAATACTCTTTACAAATGCACAACTGCAGACGACACTTTGATATACCAATGTATATAAAATACAATCTACTCACAATTGCTTTAAGAACACAAACTTAATTACCTTAATCTTTACAATAAACAAAACGGCAATATTTTACACATCGAAATTATATCACCACATTAAATTTAAAACAAATATTACATTTACTTTTGTAATATAACACAAAATAAAGCACTTCTTGGTTACGAAAATACACAATCTAACATATAATAAAAATTGATCGAGACATACGAGGCATTTGTAGGTACCAACTATATACAACTTTAGTTAACAACAATGAAAAGCGGAAAGATCCAAATTATTCTTATTTTTACTATTTATATGAATTTAAGTAATATAGATTACGCCTCTTAACGAATCACAATCCTTAAAAACAGCAAGTAAAATGATGTATATATGTATTAATTAATTTAGTAAAACAAATATATACAAGACATCTGAAGGGAAGGCGTGATTGGTATTCCTTGTAATATCATACTACATTTCAAGAAATGACAATCTTTCATTCCAATCAGAAGAATAAAGAACTAACGAAAATCGAAGATTATGAGCTTCCACACCTTCAACAAAAATGCATTTATTCAATAAAATACTAATTTATATATATATATATATATATATATATATATATATATATATATATATATATATATATATATATATATATATATATATATATATATATATATATATATATATATATATATATATATATAATAATATATATATATATATAAAAATATATATATATAACCATTATATATGTAAAATTAATACGCAATCCTCCTTTTTCGCAATCTAATTAGGAATTAATAATAATAATAATAATTATAATAATAATAACACTAATAAAGCTTTGTTAACAACGACCAATGACAATTCAGATTTTAAAAGTAAGTCTTAAAAGATGAGTTCTCATTGGTTATTGTTTCTCCTTACAATACAAACATATTTACAGCGGTTTGACCGGGCCTTGCAGCATACATTAGGTATATAGACAAAAGAAAATAAATAATATTGCAATAGCAATACGTGACCTCTATTTTAAAACAAATAAATGAAAACAATTTATATACTTCATGTACCACTGCATTACATCTTTGGCCCACCCAACATGAAGCAAATTGGTACATTTTGCTTTATTTACATGATGATAAAACATTGGTTTCATTTTCACAGCGCTCCTTCTTCTGTAGAGGCTTCTGAAGACGAACCCAATGTATCATCGGCATACGATCTACTTAGGTAGTCAGCTATGACGTTATCTTTCCCACTAATGTGGTTTAGGATAAATCTGAATCTTTGTAGAACAGTCTCAATCGTAATCGGGTGTTTACGCCGGGTCAAAGAATATCTGAACCTATTTTCGATAAAATAGTCAGCCTCATTTCTTTCGTCCATTATTCCCATTATGACCACAGTTACCGGCATTTTACTTCTATACACAATCATCAGTGTTCTCCTTACACCCCTTCCAGATCTACATCCTCTACTTTCTTCGTCATCTCCTTTTCTCTCCAACTCCTCATATTATCCTTACACCTCTTTATTTCTCTGTGTCTCTTCCGACACTTTTCACCCTTCCTGTTAACTCCTATCATCTACGGATGATAGCTTCTTTGAGGAACTATCCGCGGAATACATTTCTTCAACATTATACTTCTTACTTCCATAATCGGTTTTACACCGTCTCTTGCTTTCTTCACTCTCTCCACATGCATCTTCCTTCTTTACCCTTACAATTTCCAAGATGTCGATGTCTTCTCTAACGTATGTATTTTCAGACCTTACATTGTGCCACTTATCTCCATTAAGCGTCTGTACCAACTTTCCATGGCAATCTCTGCGCTTCATCATCTCTCCCTTTACTAAAATTTTCTGGCACAATGCTTCTACCATTCTCTTTACCAGTTCTATGAACTGTGTCCTTTTCTCATTCCCGTATTCTGTCCACAAACGCACAAAATTCTTATCAGCCCAACAATACTGTTGAGGACACCTCGTAAAACTTCTGCTGCGTTCAGACACTCCCTGCAATTTCTTTTGTACTCTCATCTTTTCTTCCCTCTCTTAGAGACATCATCTTTTCTTTTCAATGTTGGGCTGCGTTGCATAACCTCCTGGAGGGGTTATATTTCTTAGAAGGTGTTACTCTAGGTAATACATAGCGGTGTCACCTACCAACCAAACATGCTGTTTTTCAGATGATGGTGGTGCGATCGTTCTTACAGGTCCGGCAATCCTCGTTGACAAGGCTTCTACGACAGGTATATTATCACCATCTTTCCGCTTCTCCCTGAAAGTTTCACGATCGCCTGTGAGTTCCATCACCTCTCCATCATGAGCTACTTTCTCTTCACTCACGGCTATCATCTCTTCTCCCACAGAACCTTGTGTGTGAGTTATGTCACCTCTGACTCACCACCTATTATAGTACAGGCTGATTCTTAAACCTAATTATACTATTTACATCGGATGTCTCCTGGACATCTGGTACTTCTGTACCTTCCTCAACATTTTCTAGTGGATTTATTAGGACTCTAACTACTTCTTCTTCTGTAACCTCTTCATCCTTAGATGAACCTTGGGACTCTGTCATCACACACAATGATGGCTCAGTGGTTGGCTCGACATCTTTTCTGATGATGTCCAGAGATTGTGGCGTTGACGGTTTCTCTCTAAAAATCTCTTCTGTCTCCGAACTCGCCATTCCAAAATTATGATTAGTCTCTGTAGGTTCTTCTTGAGAACTTTCCTCAGCACTCTCGGCGATGGGGATAGCAAACTTCAATGGTTATGCTCGTCCTTCTCAATATGAGGACCTCGACACACAGTCGACTCCACAAGGTTCAGCTGGAACGGGGTAATGCACCTCCTGACATTCCCAATGGCTAAATCATAAGCGACTCCTGGCGGCACTGCCGCAGTCGTCCCTACACAAAGTAGGTGTCCACGTCAATTGTCGCGAGTGGAGCCTCTATCACCGTTCGGTCCAGCAATCTCAACGTTACGTTGTCACCAACATAACACTTCTTAGGTACGTACTCCTTTCGTACGATCACATGACTACAACCAGAATCACGGAGTGCCTTGGCACGACATCCGTTCACCGTCCCATAAGCTACAGGCATTCGACACGGGGTTCCTCCGTCTACTGCGAGTCCAAATGCGGCGTCGTTCTCTTCATCACCCTTTTGTTTACTGGAACCATTCTGTCCTCTACCACTATAGTTGAAATATGGAGGGGCTCTACAATCTCTAGCGAGATGCCCACTCCTCTGACACTTGTAGCACGTGATCACCGCCCTGGGCTCACTGCTACTGCGACGATGATTCTGTCTGTCGCCGCTTCCGCTACTGATCTTACCTTCATTGTTTGTTGCCCTTGATGTATGTTGGTCACTACTTTTATGATTACTATTCGTAGAGTAACCACTGCCTCTCGATCTAAAATTATTATTATTGTTATGATGGCTTTTATCCGCGTGATTGTGATTCCGTGCGTGACTGTTTGTTACGAACTTTAAATGATGAGCTTCCATATATCCCTCTGAACTAACTATAATCTCCTCCGGTATTTTCTTCTTTGTTTCCCTCAGGTAAGTAGCGAGTTCTTTCGGGACAGTATTTAAATACTTGTCAACTGAGAAAAACTCAATGAGATCATCTGGTGTCATCGTTACGTTCGCTGCGGTAATCCACTTCTTCAGAGCTTCAATTATCTTTTGTAAGTACACCCTAGGGTTATCATCCTCCGTGGGACTCATATTCTTGTACTTGGCGCCGTACCCACTTTCAGTGAGACCGTACCTCACTAACAAAGCTCTTTTTAGACTTTCATAATTCTTTAGCTCTTCAACAGGCAAATTATTGAACACATTAACCGCCTTACTTGTAAGGAATGACCCTAAAACAAACGCTCGCTTTTCCTTAGGGATGTCATTTGCCTCCGCTTGTTTTTCGAACATTAACAAGTACTCCTCTATATCATTTCTTTTCTCATCAAAGAATGGAAGCTTCAACTTCGGGTATTTACTGGCGTAGGAAGTGCTGTGGCTGCTTTGAGTGCTTTGTGAAGCTACTGTTGCGTCATGTTGACGCTGTCTATCGTCAGCATCTAACTTCATTTGCAGCATTCTCTCCTCTGCTTCTCTTGCATCCTTTTCTGCCTCCAACTTAACTCTTTGAGCTTCAGCTTCGATCTTAGCTTTTTCTCTTTCATCCTCAAGCGCTAACTTTTTCTCCTCTAAAGCAGCAGCTATTTCTTTTCCTTAAATCAGCAGCCTTCTGTTGCTCGCGCGCGGCTTCTTGAGCCATTTTATCTTTTAGTGCGGCAGCGAGTTCCTTACCCGATAAACTTAGTAACACACAACTCTACAAATTCAGTATTAGAAGCCATTGTTATAATAGTTTTACTCAAAACAAATTATAAAATATAACGTTCGTCAACAAAGTCACTTCTTAACGCACGAATCACAATCGCGTTTTCTACAAAAAATTTTTTTTCGAAATTTTGCTCCCACTGATACACGCAGGAAAACAAATTTCTTACAACAAAATCAATATATATATATATATATATATATATATATATATATATATATATATATATATATATATATATATATATATATATATATATATATATATATATATTTATATATGCATAAATATATATATATAAAAAAAAAAAAATATATATATATATATATATATATATATATATATATATATATATATATATATATATACAGGTTTAAACAATCCGTAAGTAAAGGTTGCAAGAGTAGCCTTGTGGGAAAATAGTATTTTCGGTCCTAAACCCAAAGTGAGTAAAATCAGGAATTCCGAAATTACTATTTTCGCTTCACTCAACTTTGTAAATTTTACTTCCTATCTAAACAATATTAATAAATATATATATATATATATATATATATATATATATATATATATATATATATATATATATATATATATATATATATATATATATATATATATATATATATATATATATATCTTGATATATATATATATATATATATATATATATATATATATATATATATATATATATATATATATATATATATATATATATATATATATATATATATATATATATATATATATATATATAAAAATAAAATATAAAATATTAAAATTATTTCAGTGTTTAATTTTTTCTAAACAATGGGTATTGTTGCAATAGCAAAATACTATTTCACCAATACGCATAAAATCATATACGTGCAACTTCAATAAAATAAATAGTACAATAGACTATATTGACAGTTAAAAACTCAATATCAACATATATCCCAAATGTCAATATTAGTTACAACACTTAAACATTAACTCTGGCACAGGTTTCAGCAAAACAACTACAAATGAATAACTCTGTGCTCAAATATTCAGCAAAATGGCAAAATGAATTCACAACAAGCAATTCAGTGATAACGAATAATGACTGGGGGGTTATAAAATAAAATCCCGAGACAGGAACACCCAATTTAAATGTAATGGATTGGTTGAAAAGATATTAATTATATGTCATAAACTTACTCTTCTAGCAGATAAACAATTCCTTGGCCAGGCCCCCGTGACAATACAACCAACTAACACTTTCTAAGATTCTCAAACCTATATCGTATCAGTAGACCTCCTGTTGAATGAGTTACCGGCCTGTGCAATACTACATTACAGTTCGCTCAAACTCACAACGTCTGCCCTGAAAGATCCTTCAAGTGAAACAACGGTTTGAACGGGTTCGTTGCTTTATATGAAAACCGTCCAGTCAATAATACTCGTTATCAATGAATTTACCTGTTTTATGATCAATGTTTTGATCATGAAATCAATGTCTTTAAGACCTAAAATAATAGCTATCTGAATATTTGAATAAATAAGAAAGTAAACTACCTTTGGAAACACTCAAGAAAACTACTGGAATAAATTTAAAAATACTTTAATAAAAAAAAAATGAATACG
>JABUQX010105857.1:0-15000 GCA_015478945.1 Trachelipus rathkii | reverse complement strand
CCTAAACATTTAGGAACGTGGGATTATGCACTTAAGATTATATAAAGCTGTTGAGAAAAGTTTGTTTTCTCAGCCTTAAAACTAGGCAGTTTACCCGCTTAAAGCTTTCCAGAATATTTATAAATGTACAGAGTACAGAACGATCTGCGACTATTTGAATTATACTTTGAAAATATAAATACACGACACCATTGAAGTTTAAAGCTTTTTACGAAGCCGAGAAACGAATTTGAGTTTGCGCGAAGCTTTTAATGAGCCGAGCAACGAATGGATTTTGAAACACCTTACAGCAAATAAGCTGAAGTGAATCCACAAATATTAGAGGCGATCTGTTTCTCCACTCTTTCATTTGGCAACTCTGGTTTTCAGAACAATCTCTTTTCTGGGAACTCTATTATAATTTTATATCTTCCCGGGGGGATGGCTTCACCAGCCTCTATACGGCCCCGAAGTCAGAACTGACTTCTGAAATGAATATTTTAAACAGCAGTAGAATTTTTAATTTGATTCTTCCGATGAATCATACATCATAATATTTTTTTCTGGCGGCTTCTGCTGCTTTCCGCTTAGGCCGACTATTTTGAATATCTCTATCAGCCTGCGTTGATGAACTTCCAGCATCCGTCGAAGACCTAGAAGGGGGGTTCACCCCTCCATGAATATTTAATGATGGATTTGCTGGAAGGACAGGGACTGTGTTTGACGATGAGGGTGTTGAACCACTGTGGGTCAAAGAAAGCTCCAGGGGATACAAATATTTGACTGGATACAAGCTGACTTGTCTCCCAGGAGTCCTAACGTACACTGATCTGACTTTATTGTCATCGCCGATTATAAGATCTACGACTATCCCCATCTGCCAGTAAGGGCGTTCTTTCACTGGACTTTTGATAAGAACAACGTCATTCTTCTTGACTAGTTTATTCCAGTCTCTCTAAGACTGAGAAGGTACTCATTGTACCACCTGGTACGAAGGGCGTAGACAGGTGGCTGAAGAATACTTCAGCGAATTTACTAGCTCTTTTTTGGCAGACAGAAAATAAACTACATATTATATATATATATATATATATATATATATATATATATATATATATATATATATATATATATATATATATATATATATATATATATATATATATATATATATATATATATATGAATATATTGAAGCTCTTATTCAGGAAAAAATCGAAAGCATAGACAAACAACTGGACACTCAAAATAAGAAAAATGTGAAGAAAATAGAGAAAAACTTGTACCAATAATTGAAACTATACGTTTTTGTGGCCAGCAAGGTCTTGCATTAAGGGGCTCAAGTGACTCTGGACGTATTGAATTATCAACTTCAGCTGAAAATGACGGAAATTTTAGAAGCCTTCTTAGGTTTCGAGCAAATGGAGGTGACCAGGTTTTGAAGAACCACTTACTTCTATCTTCCAAAAATTCAATGTATACGAGTCCGATGATACAGAATGAAATCATAGTCATTTAGTCAGCTTATACAAAGGAAAATAGTGGAAGAAGTTAATAAAAACAATTTTTTTCAGTATTAGCTGATGAAACAACGGATATTTCCCAAACAGAACAGTTACTTTGTGTAAGATACGCGATTGGTGGTGATGGAGGTGATACTCCTTTTACTTTAAGAGAGGATTTTTTATTCAGGTTTATGATATCTCAGGGAAAGCATTGACAAATGTAATTTTGGAGAGACTCGGCTATCTTGGTTTAAAACTCGAAAATTTAAGAGGCAAAGGATATGATGGAGCCTCTTCCATGAGAGGCGAATTCCGAGGAGTGCAATCTGTTATTCGGAATGAGTATCCTAAAGCTCTATACACATTGTGTAGCACATTGTTTAAATCTATGTCTCTCAGACTCTTCTAAAATTCAGGCAATTTGAAACGTCTTAGGATTCATCTCTGATATATGCACTTTTTTTCGATCGAGTCCGAAGTGCACAAAACTTCTGGAAGATAAAATAAAAGAGTTTTCTAGTAACCAAAATAACAAGAGGATCAAAAAGATGTGCGAGACCAGATGGTGTGAACGGCATGAAGCGGTTTTCCTTTTTAAAGACTCTTGAGCCAATACTTGCGTCATTGGAAGAAATAAAAGAATGGCTGGTGAATTATCACAGAAAGCTACTTCGTTGTTAAATTCAATCAGTAATTAGAATTTTATAATAACATTATACATTTTAAGTAAATTTCTTGGAATAACCTACACCTTGTCAAAACAGTTACAGAGTGTCCATTTGGACATTGTCAATGCAATAAACTTAGTGAAAGACATTATTCAACTTCTCGAAAAGATAGACAAAATGCAGACACAGAGTTTAAAACAATATTCACACAAGCTAAAAATGTATGCGACAGCTTAGGTATTGAAATAACAATTCCAAGAACTACGAAGTTCCAGAAACATCGTTGTAATGTGCCTACATCAGATCCCGAATCATATTACCGCATCTCATTTTTTATTCCGTTTATTGATGATCTGATTTCTTCGTTGACTGATCGATTTCTCTCACATGAAACCACTATCATTTCACTTCAGTATATTTTACCAGAAAAGTGCAATGTACCTTATAAGCATATTGAAAAAGCATCCTCTTTTATAAAGACGACCTTCCAGACCCTCACGAGGATACACTAAAAGAGAGTGGTGTCTCTGGCAGCGTAAATGGCTGTTAGAAAATGAAAAACCAAAAACTCGATCGGTGCTTTGGCTAAGTGTGACAAGAGGAGGTTTTCTAACATTGCTACTCTCCTGAATATCTTAGCAGTATTGCCTGTATCCACCGCAACAGTAAAAAGAACCTTTTCGACATTAAGGCGTCTGAAAACGTATTTACGGAATAGTGTTGGAGAGGATCACATTACAGGTCTTGCTTTACTGTCAATTCATCGAGATCTCAGCACAGAAGTCAGCAATGAAAATATTTTGAATCACCTCAGTCAAAAAGCAAGGAAACTGAAATTGACTTTATAAAACGATGGTAAGTTCTTATGAATTATATATATATATATATATATATATATATATATATATATATATATATATATATATATATATATATATATTACTCTACTATACATATAACTGCTATATATATATATATATATATATATATATCTTTTTGTAACTTCTTAACATCTTTATATATATATATATATAACTATATATATATATACCAGTATATATACTATATATATGTATATATATATATATATATATATATATATATATAATAAAAATATATAACAATAAAATCCACATATATATATCTCATATCCTCCTCCTCTCTCTCCTCCTCCTCAAAATATTATTATTATAATATTATTATTATATCATTTCTATTATATATATATATATATATATATATATATATATATATATATATATATATATATTTTATTATATATATATATATATATATATATATATATATATATATATATATATATATATATATATATATATATATATATATAATTTAACTTCATTTGAAATGTAACCACTTGCGAAAGTCGCAGCCCCCCCCGAAAAAAATTCCTGGCTACGGGCCTGATATATATATATATATATATATATATATATATATATATATATATATATTTATATAAGCTCTCTCGGAGCCACGGAAGAATCCCAGAACTGACTATCTGATCCATCTCCCGGTAGAACCATGGCGGTTTTTGCTAACGGTTTCAGGAAGTCGTTAGGAGTGAGTGGCAAAATATCATTTGCGCTTGACGTATAGGTCAAGGGACGCGAATTTATTGCATCAGCAATATCTGACAAATCGTAATGAAGTCGAAATAATTCAACGAGGAACGTCCAATTGTTTTGAATAGACAATCCTTCACCACACGTATTAACCGTTCCCACTGGCTTCCTACCCATGGGCTATAAAGAGGAATTCGCTTATGCGAAATCTGATTTTTTCTTAAAAACTCACTCCCATTTTCTGACACGAGGAAAGTTCCTAAGAAGTCAGTTCCTTGATTGAAGGAGCGCGCGTTGTCGCTATAGACACAGTCAGGCACTCCGAAACGATTAACAAATCGTTGGAACGATTGAATAAATGATTTAGATGACATGTCATCTATAAGGTCTAAATAGACCGCACGAATATTTAGACAGGTGTAAATGAGTATGAACATTTTTTGGGCTGAGCCAGAGCCCTTGACTTTGACCCACCAATGTTTGGTGTAATCAACACCTACATGCTTAAAAGGCCTGAATAATTCCACCTGGTCTTTTGAATAATTGGTGAAGCGTGGGTACCGAAAAGCAAAATTATTGAACTTTTTGCAGACTATGCATTCCTGCAAAACATTTTTGATGGAGGTACGCGCTGATGTCACCCAGAAGCCTTGGAGCCGAATATTTGTAAGAGTGGCTTGTATGCCTAGATGCTTACACTTATGGTGAGCATCTCTTATGATTAACTTGGAGAGGTGGTGACTTTTTGACAGCAAGATGGGATTAATTACATCATAATTGTAATAATTGCATCTTGACAAACGACCCTTGCTCCTGATGAGATTATTTTCATCCAAGAACAAGTTCAGATTATTTACCAAGTCCGGAACTTGGCCTGTGAAAGAAGGATTATTTTTAATCTCTTCTAAAAATTGAAGCTCTTTCGAGAACGATTCTTTCTGCATTGTCTGTAGACAATACAGACGTGCTTTTAAATCATGATTAATTGTCACACCTCTTGACAAGGCTCCAAACTGGAATAGTAAAGCTACTACTCAATATAGCTTGTGCAAGTTTGAATATTTGGACAAATCTACTACAGGAGGTTCATTGCCACCTTGAACAACAGCAAAAACTGGAAATGATGTTTCCAGTTCAGCTGATGGTCAGTAAATACTATTTAATAATAATTTTTTTCTTTTTTTTTTACATTTTCCGAACTAAAATTTTATCAGGATTCCAAAAATGTATTCCTTTTCGCTGTAGCTATTGTAGTTTTTGAGATATTGTTTTTTTTTTACATTTTCCGCACTAAAATATATATATATATATATATATATATATATAATATATATATATATATATATATATACTCTGCCTCATATATATATATATATATAATATATATATAACCTATATAACTATATAACTATAAATATATATATATATATATATATACATATATATATATATATATATAACCTTTATATATATATATATATATATATATATATATATATATATATATATATATATATATCATAAAAAGTCGGATATATAATAAAAGAAAATGGGGAAAGACTAGAAACAGAAACTACAGTTTTTAGGTTATTAGTAATGGATATTAGGCCTTTCGGAAGGATGAAAGAAAAGATTAACTTATAGTTGGGGGAAAGTGAGTATTAATAGCCTTAGAGAAATATAGAAAAATGGAAATTTATCCAGGATAGTAAAAACAATATTGCTTGAATGTATATATGTTCCAACTGTTCTCTATGGATGTGAAAAGCGGAAATCAAATTCTAATATGAAAAATGATTAAGGTTTTGGAAATGAAAGGCTCAATATATATTTGTTTGTAAAAAGATAAAAAGAAGATATAGCATATAGGATTAGCTAAAGTATAAGGATAAGGGATATGTGCCACAATTGGAATTATCTGATGAAAGTGTAAATTAATTATTATTATTATTATTATTATTATTATTATTATTATTATTATTATTATTATTATTATTATTATTATTATTATTATTATTATTATTATTATTATTATTATTATTATTATTATTATTATAATTATTATGGACCTTAAGTAAACCATGGTCCTCAAAATAATTTAGTATTGGAAAGGTTGGTAATAATTTTTATAGCAAAATTAAAATTAAAAATTTGATTTGCTATAAAAAGAACTTACTTCTTTTATTTTTGTGCTTCAAATTGATTTATTTTCCAATTCATTTTATTTAATTTTTTTGTTTATTTCAACGTAAATATTTATTATTTGTGTATATATAAGTCTTTATTTTGCATCTATATATATATTTTTTTTGTATTTATAAAAATAGTTATATATATATATATATATATATATATATATATATATATATATATATATATATATATATATATATATATATATATATATATATATATATATATATATATAGATAGATGGTCGATTTTTTTAATGCTCACAGGTAGCTAGAGAACGGCAGGTCCTACAGTAAAACAAATTATATATTTGGAATCAGCTGAAAATTCTAAGGATGGGATTTAACTTTTTTTTTTTTTTTTTTTTGGAAGTAAAATTTTTTTTTAACTAAAAGAATACCAGATGAAACAATACAAGAAGAATGGCAGGAGTCAGGGGATACTCTCAGGACTGTGGGGGACTGAATCACCAGGGGATGGTCTCCGGAACCCCCCGCTCTTTGGTATTTGGGTGTCGCGGGGGGTTCCTCCGACCATTCCCTCCGGGGTATGAAACGTCCCCCCTCTAACCAATAAAGCACCCTGAGCCCCTAAATTTGGCAAATAATTATTTTTTTTTGGAAAATTTTGGTTGCTTTGGGGCTCGAGGCCGACACCAGATGAAAGCCTACAGAGGGAGGGCACTACGGCACTCGTGGCGGGGGTTGGGGCCAAATTCTTCCTTCTCCGAGATCCGCAGGCTGGTTTAAATCCGCGCTCTTTAGTTCGATGAAAGAATTACAGCTCAAAAAACCTTATCATCATCTAAACCTAAACTGAACTATAATTTGTTTTACCAGAACTACTAGTTCTCAGTTATACTATTATTTATTAAACTCTGACCATCCTATATATATATATGTATGTAACAATAATATACTATATGCTCTATAATATATATATCTTCTTATATATATATATATATATATATATATATATATATATATATATATATATATATATATAAATCTTATATATATATATATATATATATATATATACAACACTTATTGTGGACACAAAAAATAAATATTTACGTAGAAATAAACTAAAAAAATAAATAAAATAAAGGATTATTGCAAATAAATTTTTTAATTTTTCTTTACCTAAAATAAAAAATTATTGCCAACCTTTCCAATACTAAATTATTTTGAGGACCATGGTTTACTTAAGGTCCATTATTATTATTAGTATTATTATTATTATTATTATTATTATTATTATTATTATTATTATTATTATTATTATTATTATTATTATTATTATTATTATTATTTATAATAATATAAGAGTCGACCGTTGTTGAATGTGGACGCAGTGCAAACAGAGGGCTAGAAGAAGGAGTCTGTAAAGACTAACTGGAAAGAAGAACGAAATCTGAAGACTCTACTTAAGAAGTATTCAGATCATTTTTTCAGGAAAGAGAATGGTTTTGGTTAAAAGAAACAATAACTACTTAAAAGAAAAATATATTTTTACGATTCCGGATTTTAAAAATGCCAAATTTAATATATTAAAATTAAATTCATTTGAAATCTGGGATGGAGGAGTTACAAAATTTTTTAATATCATGTCTTTTGGTAATTTTGGAAAATTAAATATAAAAATGAAATAATAAAGAAGAAATTTGGAATATTAAATTGTGGAGGTGAAGCTGCGTTTCTCAAATCGGTCGATTCGTGTGAAGAAAATTTTCAAAATTTTCCTCTGGTGGCAAGGGACTGAAACCCCCCCCCCCCTACTATATTGTTCATTTCGTGAAAGGTGGGGATAGTTTTTAGTATTTATCACCCACCAACACCACCTTGCAGCCATGCTGGAATAAAAAAATTATATCATCTTCTTTTCTTACACGTTCTTTGAAAAGTTTTATTAATGCATGGAAAAGATAAACATTACCCGAATAAAAGAGAAAATAACGTAAATTTAATATTTCTTTATTATTTATGGTGAGAAGTTCAAAAAATTGTTATTTCTTTACTTTTTCATTTTTATTTTTTTAAAGTTTTTTTTAAACATTTTTATTTCGTCAATTAAGATTGATAACGATAAAATTCTCTCTCTCCTCTCTCTCTCTCTCTCTCTCTCTCTCTCTCTCTCTCTCTCTCTCTCTCCTCCTTCTCTCTCTCTCTCTCTCCTCTCTCTCTCTTTCTCTCGTCTCTCTCTCTCTCTCTCTTACTCTCTTCTCTCTCGTCCTCTCTCTCTGCTCTCCTCTCTCTCGCCAAATATTGTTTTTTTTCTTACTTTTGTATTTTTACTTATTTTATAATATTTTTCGTATTAAACAGAGATCTCTGATCCCTTGCATATTAACAGCTCATTACGAGAGCGAGACCCATCTCTACGACACACACGCCATCTCGCCACGTCCAAATACCTCATCATATCTCTGAGACTCTCACACCGGCCGAGCTCGAGTTCCACCCACTCAGTCGTACTTATCATAACAGTGAGAGCCTAGGATACACTCTCTGATCGTCATCTCCGGCTCCGCACGTCGATCACATCATATAGAAGTTAACATAGGTACGCTATCACTTACCTAATCTTACCGTCTAAACTCATCGCCTATCTGCTAAGCACGATAACATATACGGTAGACCTATAACTTCCATATTCATATCCTAGCCAACCTATCCACTACTATAGAAAATTATGTCAAGCACGAGCACTAACAATCTCTCATATATTATCCGTATACAGAGTATCCATAAATAAAATCATTAATTTATCTACATATATTTAAATGAATATATATATATAATTTTAATATATATGAATAAAGGAAAAAAATAAATCTCATTTAATATGACCATATAATTCACTATCTTCTTAAATTATAAAATAGTTATTTATTAATTATTATTATATTATTATATTAATTATTTATTATTTATGTTATCGAAATCAACAATATATTATATATGATTTAGAATATAATTTAAATATAATTTAAAAAATAAATATTATAAAGGTGGTTATCGAACAGGAAGAAATTGCACATAATACAATATAATTATATATAATAATATATTTAAATATTATATATTATTATATTATTATTTAATTATTATATATTATATAATATTATTATATTATTTAATTATTATAATTATTATATTATTTATATTAATTATTATTATATATTATATTATATTTATATTATTTTATTTATTATTTTTTAAATTTTAACATATTAATTGATTTACATGTTAAATTATCTGGAATATCTAATATATATATTTATATTTAATATTATTAAATGTCTAGGTGTTTAAAGTACATTTGTTTTAAATTTAGACCATTGATAATTAATTTTTATTATTATTATATTATTATATTATATTATTAGTTACTTATTTATTATATTATTATTATATTATAATTATTATATTATTATAATTATTATAATTTTTATTTTTATTATATTATATTATTATTTTATTATATATTTTTATTGTGATTGAGTGTGTCTGTTTTAGTTATTGTATGGTTATTTATTATTTTTATATTATTTTTATTTTAATTATTATTATTATTTTTATTAACAGTACAAGGGGGGAGACGTCATAAAAGAGAAGAAAAAGTATATTACTTTATAATAATTTTTATTTATTTATGTGAAAAATTTGAAAGTATCCTAATTATAAAGGTTATGAAATAAAATAGTTAAAGGTGAAGGTATAAAAGCGTAAACAGAATAATAAGTAAAGAATATAATAAGGATTAATTAGGAAAAGAACATTTATTATTATTCGATATGATCAAATCCACAATAATCAATTTTCAAAAATACAGCAATAACACTTTTAAAGACAGACACAATAAAATTTTCGGATTAAAAAACTTTTTCATGGGTTCAAAAATTAGTACTCTATAATAAAAAAAAAAAAAATATAAAAAAAAAAAAATTAAAAAAAAAGAAAAAATTATTTGAGAATAATTAGCTACATTCATTTACAAGTTTTGCGCCTTTTTTTTTTTCCCTTTTAGTTCTTATGAGACTTGATCAATTTAGGCCTTTATTTGTAAAAATTATAGAATATTATTGATTTTTAAAAAGAAAACATACACTGAACCATATCTCATTTAGTAGTTTAAATGATTATAAAAAAAAAACGCTTTTATTTTAATTAATTAATTTTTTTAATTCTTGGTATAGCTATAATTTTAGTAAAAGATGTAAATATTAAATGATTTATAAGAGATTTTATAGATCAATATGCTTGACCGTAATTCGGCGTTTGGCATTTTGGATGCTACATAAAATAATTACCCATTTAAAAACACATATGAAATATATTTATATCATAATTTAGCACTTTAGAAATTTATGGTTTATTGATATCTTTATAAATAGTAAGAAAATGAGTTTTTAAATACTAGAAACAAATAAACACGGAGTAAAATACTGAGTAGGAAAATACTGACTGACAAGAATGTAAGAATAGCATATTAAGACTTAACCTTAATGAAGCGTAATGAAAATTAAGCAATTATCTAACTCCTTACTCATCTAATGGCACAAAACTCAATACTTACCTATCTCGTTTTGCTAACAAAAAGTGTGATGCATTATTCAAATCCAATCCTCTATCACAGTGATAACAGTATCATTAGAGACATCCATACTTACATTTCATTATTGTGTTTCATCTTCTTTAAGTCAATTATGAATATTACTATATTCTATCCACGGATTATATTCACAAAATGTCATATCACGTGTGTCTATTAATCTTAACTCACACACATGTTTCCACAAATCTTATATATATCATTTAATACTCACTAACTGAGTATAAGTATAGCTTGATTATAAATGTTTCGTATTAAAAAAAGATTAATAGCAGTCATATTGGTCATTTAGTATGAGCAACGAGAAATTACAAACTCTTATATTCTATATTAGAATATCTTAAATTATATTCTAGTATTAAAATTTTAAATCTGTATATAAAAATATATCTATATCCATATAACACATAACTATATTACCGTTTAAGTAATATAAGTATATTCTCTACTCTATCAGTATCTATATATTGTGGATTTCTTTCACTTTTTTCTACTTTTGGTCATCTGTTCTGGAAATCTTCGGCGTGTGTAAATATCTATTTTCATTGGTTGTTAAACCTCTATCCGAAAGCCTTTGATTAGAATGTTTGGCCAAGAAGCTGTTCTTTTCCTCAAAGTACTCTTAATTTTCTCCTGGGTTTCTTTCTGTCCTTCACCCACCGGAAGATGTTGCAGCACCTGACACCCAGTTCATCCTTTAGTATTATCAATAAGGAATTATTAATGACCTTCTTTTTCTATCATTTTCATTTCTCCCTTTTAAGCTCATGATTTTTCACTTCTAAAACTCCTTTTGCTTTGAAAAACGTCCCAGTCCCAGTCCCAGCACAAGGGTTAGTCCCAGTCCCAGTTCCAGTTCCAGTTCTACTCAACTTCAAAGAGCAGCTTCAACAACGACGGCCTTGGAACAACTGATCTCTGAATTTCTCGTATATCTAATGGTTGTTTAGAATAACTCAAAAAATCAGTACAACAACTATATAGTAAGCAATCTCTTTGAAACACTCATAACATAACTCGGGCATTTCTCTTTTCTTAATATTTCTTGGTACTTCCTTTTCTCGCAATATTTCTTGGAATTACCAATTATTTTTCCCACTGATGAAGCTTTAAGAATAATACACACTCAAAAGTAATAACGCATGTTGTTAGTAGTGTCTAATTCACGGTTATAATGTCGTCAACCATCAAGTATTCATAGTACATTTGTCTCTGTAGAATGATAGTAAGAAGCTGTTTAGAGTAGTTTCATATTAAGTAAGAATTCAAGTTCATTATAAACTACAATGGTATTTATTCTATTCATGTATAACATGAAGTGCGCTCACAGGACCTTTCTTGATGTACAGACTGGATAGATCAAAGGCTTTTGTCTTACAAACATTGCACCTCAACTGTTCCCTTCTCACAATACTATCTGGTCGTATCTATACTCTCCGCTCTTTACACAACTATGATTCTTAATCACCTAGTCGTAAGATAATAAACGTCACAAAACTCTCTAATATAATTTCAATTTTTGGCATTCTACTTTACGTAATGGTAAAATCTGATACCATTCTTATATTTTACTCCATTCCCATAACTGGAGAAACTTAAACGAAAACATAACACTTAAATTCTTGGATCTAAAATAGGAAAAAGCTTTCTGTTTGATTTTCCTTGGAAATAGACTACAGCTTCTTCAAGAGACAAGTCATCCTGAAACAGCAACTTCAAGAGGCAAATCCTATTTTATCACTTGATAACAATGCATATTTAATCTTGATACATCATACAAAAAATTTATTTAAATAGATCAATTAATGTATAGTGAATATAGTTAAAGAAATTTATCTATTACTATTTATATATGAAAGGATTAGTCTAATTGGAGTATTTTCTTATTATTACTTAACTTTTAAACAATAGTACTATACATAAAATAAATGTGAAAGTATTTTTTGGATCTTAGTGTGAGTAAGTTATTAATACGAATATATTATATATGAATTTCAGATAATATAATAGTGAGTATATAAAAAAAAATTATATATTTGTTCTAAATTTGTTCATGATATAAACGTATTAGTATATATATTAATATTTATGTATTAATCAACAATGATAGTACAGTATCTGTATTATTAGTATTACTTACTATGAAAAAAGGAAGTTGCGTTTCGAGCGTGTCTCAGATATCAAACGTTGAAAACGACTTTCTTCTTTATGTTCTTTCGGAACAATCTGATGAATAACTTTATGTAAAAACTTTAGCCACCATAATACATCGCACCACCTATGCATAGGTAATTAATTATTGTAAAACAATTCTTTATTTATTGATTATTATAGATAATTTAATTAAAATTATATTATTATTTATTATTCACCTATTATTTACTATTTATTAATTTAATTTATAGCCTGGGGTTCAGTAATCATTTCTTTTAGCTATTTTGAATAATTAATTATAATTTTCACTAGATACCATCTAATATACTTATTTATATTTGTATTAAAATAATATAATTGTTCTTACTATTATTCTACTGTACTATTCATTATAAGTGATCCTGGTTCGAAAAAAACCACGCTCCTCTATAAATGAATATTATATTCTCATATATGTAAACGTCTAGAAGATTAAACAATTAAATATGCTCTAAGGTAAATATAGCACTTCTCTCATATGAAGTTTTCTTGGAATTTGTTCACTAGAGAGAAAAAAGTTTCATTTAACGATATATTATAGACGTGAAAAAATCAAATATCTATATTAATTATGCATTTTATTGGCACACTTGCACACTTTGAAGAATTGAAATTACAAAAAATTAAAATAAGATTATAGCCCTAACCATGATAGATATAATAATATTAATAAACTATTATTATTATACTATTAAGGTATATAATAGTTTTTATATATTCTATTATAAATTAATAAATATATATAATATAATATATATTAATATATATATATATATATATATTAATATAGATATTATATATATATATATATATATAATAATATATATTAATATTAATATAATATATATATTCATTAATTAAAATAATATATATTAATAATTATATAATATATATAAATATATAATATAATTATATTAATATATATATATATAATATATATATATTATATTATAATAATATATCATAATTATTAATTATATATATATATAAATATTATATTATATAATATATATATATATATATATTATATATATATATTATATCTATATATAGATTATATATATATATATTAATAATCTATATATATATATATATATATATATATATATTAATATATAATATATATATATATATATATATATAAGAGTGGTTCTAGATTTTTCTGATAATGCTCACAGTGATTAATTATGTAACTATATTAGGGGAACCAGGCAGCTTCCTACAGTTTTAATAACATAATTATATTATTTGGAATCAGTATACTAGTGTATGGTAGAAAATTTCTGAAGGATTGAGGATTTTTTAATCTATTTATTTTTTTTATTTTTATTTTTTTTTATTTTTTGAAAATTGTTTTATAAAATTATATTCCCTACATATTAGTAGGCTCGAGCTAGAATACTATAGTAGGAAATACAGAGTGAGTGAGACTTTTCAACCCGTAATAGGAGGATGTCGGAGGAACCCCTCACTATCACGCTAGACACCCATAAAGACCAATAAGAGATACTATGAGGTTTTCCGGATGACCATCCCGGATGAGGGGATTAGTCCCCCCCTTATTGAGGTCGCACCGCGGTGAGCGAGAGTACCCCACTCCTGCCATCTATGCTTTTATTAACCCTATGGTATATCTTTAGTTATATAGTAATACCTCTCAAATAAGTGATAAGTTATTTAGGAATTATAAAGGTTAAATATTCTTTTTTTTATTAGACTAAATATACTTTATTATATATTTTCGATAATATTGCAAATATGTCAAAATATAAATAAAAAAATAATATATATACCCTATACCTTAATAGTAGGATAATTTATTCGGCTGTATTACCTAAATATAATATATAATTTTAGAGTTATTTAACTTAAGACCTCTGCACTTATCCTCTTAATGTATACCATACATTAGTTGAAGCATATTAAAACATAATATCTTTATCATCTATATATATATATATATATATATATATATATATATTAATATATAATATATTAATATAATATTATATAAATATATATATATTATAATATAATATATATTATGATTATTAATTATATTAAATATATATTATATATAATAATATAATAGATTAATATTATTAATATAAATTATTATATATTATAATATATTAATATATAATATATAATATATATAATTTAATTAATATTATATAAATAAAACACTTATTGTGTGTAACTACAAAATTAATAATATATAATTAATAATCATCAAAATTTAATAATATACATAAAATA
>JABUQX010105856.1:0-47748 GCA_015478945.1 Trachelipus rathkii | reverse complement strand
ATATATATATATATATATATATATATATATATATATATATATTTATATATATATATAAAGATATATATATAGAAGTTAACAATTTATTTATTTATATATATATATATATATATATTATATATATATATATATATATATATATATATATATATATATATTTATATATATATATATATATATATATATATATAGTATATATATAGTATATATATATATATATATATATATATATATATATATATATATATATATATATATATATATATATATATATATATATATATATATATATATATATATATATATATATATATATGAAGGAGATTTTGAAGTATGTGATGGATGTTAAATCAGTCAGGTGGATGGGGATAGGATTATCGGATCATTATGTTGTTTTATGTAAGATTAAGTTAGTGGGGGGCTTGGATGGAGAGGAAAGAGATAAGGTAGGAAGTGGGAAGAACTAAGAGTGAGAAGTTAAGTGAACAAGGTAATAAGGAAAAGTATTTAAACGAGCTGGCAAATATATTAGTTGAATGTGAACAAGTTGAAATTGAACAAATCTGGACGAAAATGAAGGAAGCGGTTATTAGTAGTAGGGAGCCGAAATCTTTGGGGGCCTGGAGCCTGAGCCGGTGCCGGAGCCGGAGCCGAAATTTTAGGGGGCCTAGAGCCAGAGCCGGAGTCGGAGCCGCAAAAAAGACGCTGCTCCGCTCCGGCAAGTACAAAATTAAGTAATTATTAATTTTATTACTACAGGTTATATATATATATATATATATTATATATATATATATATAGCAGTAGTATATATATATATATATATATATATATATATATATATATATATATATATATATATATATATATATATATATATATATATATATATATATATATATATATATATATTCTTTTTTTCAGAAATTTGCTTATGTATATTTATTATTCAATAATAATAAAAAAGGTTCTATACTTGTATCGATAACTTTAATTAATTAAGTTTAATGTCCTCAGAAAAATCCTGTCTACTAAACCAAATCGAAAGCACCTCACGTACTTGAATATTTTATTCACTCTGAAGATAAAAGTACTTACATTTGTCAATATGAAATAGTTAACATAGTTGATGGGAAACAGTCAGTTCGATCATGCTTAAAAGAGTTTACCGAACCACCAGTTACTTATTGGGGTTATAATACATCTATTGGATCCTTTAAATTAATGCGGTATTTAAAACGCTCTCATCCAGACATTGCTGCAATTGTTAAAAGAAAGGTGAAACAAAAGCTGTTCAGGATAAACCTTTATTTTCAAAAACTAAACTAAAGTGGATACTTTTTTCAATTGTCAAAAACTTATTCTATGTCGAGTAAAAAATTTAAAATACAATTGATTATAATGGTTGTTAAAGATAGTGACCCATTAGGTTTTTTTTGCAAGACCAGGATTTAAAGCACTGTGTGGAGACATGGTTTCGAAACTGGAAGTCCCTATAGATCTGAAGAATAATCATAAAATATAAGAAGCAGGTAAGCAAACAAAATAAACTTAAAAATTTCTTAAAGGGATGCTTCCTGCATTTAAAAATGGATGCTTGCACAAGGGCAAAGCTAAATTATTTTGCCATTAGCCCATTAATACTACGTACGTGGACGAAGATAAAAACAATATTACTAAAACGTTAGCAGTAAGAGATACAAAATCGAAACATTTCAGCTAATATATCCAAGAGCTTGTTATTTACGTTTTAAAAGAATTCGAAATAATAAGAGGCAAGTAATTAGCTTTGTTACGGATAACGGATAACATGATCAGTACGATTGAAAAATTAAATAAGGGCAATGAGGATGAGGAACAGAAAACTGGTAAATGTGATACTGATTTTATTGAATGTCAAAAAAAAGAAGTAATAGTTGTTTTCAGAATGAACTTGATAAAACAATGATAGCACTATGTTCCGATGACGATGACATTGCACACATGGGGTGTGGAGTTCATACTTTACAGTTAGTAGTGTGTGATGGTCTCCACAATATTCATACAGCAAGGAGAGACAAATAGAAAAAGCAGCACATACCCCAAAATTAATGGAAGTTCTAAAGCGTCAAGCTGGAAAAGTGGCAATCTTAGATCAAGAGACAAGATGGGGAAGTACATGTCTTATGCTCGAAAGACTTCTGCAACTAAAAGACTATATTAATATGATGGCTGCCTGTACTCTGAACTTTCTCTCTCCGATAGTCAGTGGGAACAAATCGAAACCCTCAAAGAATTATTAAAACACCCATACTTTACAACAAAAAATATTTAATCAGAAGACTTGACTGCAGGAAAATTTTTATAGAGAAGGGATTCTAGCAAATGACATAAAAAATTCCATGTAAAGAAGGGAAAGAATGTTAAATGAAAAAATATTTTTAGGCCATTTTTGTTCATCCACAGTTCAGAATCTTCCTCTGAACTGAAGATCTGATATTAGAATCTAGGAATGCTCTTTGTGAACTAGGACTTAAAATGAATAACATTATCAAACAGAAACCTGGGTCGGCAGTTTCAGGAATCCTCCCTTGTGGTATCTTGTCAGGTGAAGATGAAGTCAAATTTTACAAACAATGGGACATACTGGAGCATGCAGAAAAGCGATTGAAAAAAGGCAATCTACCTTTAAAAGACCTTCAACCTAAAAATCCTCTAAAAAAAATACAATCAGAATTCCATAAGATGTTAGATGAAATAATGAAAATCGACAGGAAAGCAAAGTTAACAATTAGAGGCAATCCCTAGCTATCCTAAAATTTTGCAAGATGCGGATTACACAATACAGCTTTACCTCCTAGTCAAGTGAATGTTGAAAGCTTATTTTCTGCTTTAAAAATAATAAAATCGGATTTAAGGACATCGTTATAGGAGGATTTTATTGAAGAAGTTTTATTTTTAAGAAACAATTGTTTTAAATAAATTTATATTACGTAGGCTCAGGCAGTTTCAAGAGAAATTATTTTAAAATTTAGGAAGAAAGTGAATTGCATATATATATATATATATATATATATAGTATATATATATATATATATATATATATATATATATATATATATTATATATATATATATATATATATATATATATATATAATAAAAATTCTGTTTTTAATAAAATTATATTCTATCTGTTCAGGCAGCTAATAGTTCAAAGGGGAATTATTTTAAAATTCAGGATGAAACTGAAATATAATTTTTCCGCTTTTAAAATTAAAAATAAAAAAAAACAAAAAATAACTTTTTAATAAAATTATATTACGTAACTGTACATGAAGTTCATCGTTCAAAGAGAAATTATATTAAAATTTAGGAAGAAAGTGAATAATTCTTTTTCTGTATTTCTTAAAAATCTTATTTTCTATAAAATATTCTCTAAGTTTTATTTCTAAGTTAATAAAGATGTCATTAACAATCATTCAATTTTATCATACCATAAAAATTTTGTAACAGAGAATTAATGATTTCAAAAGAGTAAATGGAGAAGGAATTATAACAAGGATCGGAGCCGGAGCCGGAGTCGGAGCTGGCAAATTTTAAAATGCTGGAGCCGGAGCCGGAGTCGGAGCCGGGTAATTTTTAAATGCTGGAGCCGGAGCCGGAGCCGGAGCCGGAGCCGGAGCCGGAGCCGGAGCCGGAGTCAGAGCCGGAAAAAAATTTGCCGGCTCCGCAGCCCTGGTTCGTAGTACATGAGAATTATGTAGATGTGCTAAAGTAGGAAGTAAGAATGTAACAGTTAGTGGTGGAATGAAGAGGTGATGTATGCGGTTAAAAGCAAAAAGAAGCTTGGTTGAATGTACTATAAGGCAATGATGAAGTCTTAAAAGAAAGGTGTTCGGAATTATATAAGTAGGAAAATTAAAAGATGCATACGCAGGAGGGAAAATGAGGTAAATGAACAGTTTGGAAGGAGGATGAATGAGGACTTACAAGGAAATAGGAAGCTCTTCTGAAAGGAGGCGCGAGAAGCTAGGAAGGAGAATAAGGGGAATCTGCATAGAATAATGAGTAGGGATGGTGCTTTCGTAACTGATGAAATGGATGTAAGAGGGTGGGGGGAACACTATGAAAATATATATAACATTGGCTGTAATGAAGAGGTGATAGCAAATGTGTGTGGGTTTGATGGTGCAAGAAGGAATGGGTATTTTGGGAATGAGATCATTAGTAAGGAGGAGGTAATGGGTAGAGTGAAAAAGTTGAAGAATGGTAAGTTTGCAGGCATAGATGGGATTGCTGGTAAAATGATCAAGAATGGAGACAAGATGGTGATTGATTGGATTTGGAAGTTGTGTAGCAAAGCGTTTATGGAGAGTATAGTTCCGAGGGATTGGAGGAGAGCAGTAATCAAACCCTTATATAAGGGAAGGGGGATAAGGAGAACTGTATGAATTATAGGGGAATAAGTTTATTGAGTGCTGTAGTGAAGATATATGCTGGTATTTTGGTTGAAAGAGTCCATCGATTGATTGAGGGACTGATTGGCGAAGAACAAGGTGCATTTAGAAGTAGATGATGTGTGGATCAAATCTTTACATTGAAACAAATGATTGAGAAAATGAGAGAGAAGAAGAATAAATTATATTTAGGTTTTATGGATTTACAGCACGAGTTTGATAGGTTTAATAGGGAAGCTCTATGGCAGGTGTTAGTGATATATGGTGGTGGTAGGCTTCTGAATGGAATCAAAAGTATGCATGACGATAGTGAAGCGTGTGTAAGAATAAATGAAGTCGAAAGTGATTGGTTTAATATTAATGGCGGAGTGAGGCAGGGATGTGTTATGTCTCCTTGGTTATTCAATTGGTATATGGATGAGGTTGTGAAAGAATTAGATGTGGGGGTGGCAGGAGATGGTGTTAGAATGATGGAGAATGGAAGAGAGTGGAGGGTACCCTACTTATTATATGCGGATGATTTGGTTTTGTGTGGCGAATATGAAGATGGATAAAGAAACAATTGAGTGTAAAATTATTTTGAAAACAGCAGTAAGACTACATGTGTGGTGTGAAAGGAAGGTGGATCGAAAAATTATGTTATAATTGCGAAGAAAAATAGAGAAATTTTTGAAAAGATATTTAGGAGTGAAAGTTCAGAAAATGGAATTAATGCAAGAGGTAAAGTTGTAATTTTTAAAATGAAGAGAAAGTTGGGAAGAGAAGGTATAGGAAGAAAGGTGGATTGAGGAAATATGTGTGGCAATCCATTGGTAGAGAGGAAAATTATTTTTGAAATACGTAAGAAAAGCGGGAAAGGTGGGAAAGGTGTGTGTGTAGGTGTGTGTGTGTGTGTGTGTGAGAGAGAGAGAGAGAGAGAGAGAGAGAGAGAGAGAGAGAGAGAGAGAGAGAGAGAGAGAGAGAGAGAGAGAGAGAGAGAGAGAGAGAGAGAGAGAGAGAGAGCACAAGTAGAAGATTAAGAAAGTGAAATGAGAGAAGTTGATATGCGGTATATAAGTGAAAATGCTTCAAAATGGCTAGTGATAGGGCTATAAAGTGGTCGATTCGAAGCATTTCATTTCACCAATTTTAAAAAGCAAAAGTGATAAACTAAGTTCCCAAAATATAGAACAAAAATTAAATTACTATGGGAGGGAAATTAAATAGAAAATGATAGAGAGAATCCATTAGGAGGATTACAGATACGTTATTTGGAAGGGAGTAAAGACAGCATTTCTTCAGATATAATATAGGTTAGATATAGATATAGATATAGATAGATTAGATACATTTTAAAAATTATGTTGGAGAAATAACCAGAAAAAAAGAAATTGTCTTCATATATTGTAGAGGTTTTGTAGATTTCTCATTTGTAAAAATAATGTTAGAGAAACACCCATAAAAGAAGAAATTGGCTTCAGATACTGTAGAGGTTGTATATTAGATTAGATTTGGTGTTTATTCGAAAACGAAGATGGGGAAACACCCAGAAAAGAAGAAATTGGCTTCACATAGCCTAGGTAGAGGTAGTATATTAAATTAGATTTAGTGCTTATGTAAAAATTGTGGGAGAAATATCCAGAAAAGAAGAAATTGGTTTCAGATATTGTAGTGACTCTATGTAGATTTGGTGTTTATGTGAAAGTAAAGTTGAAGAAACAACCATAATAGAAGAAATTGGAATCAGTTATTGTAGAGTTTGTATAGATTTGGTGTTTATTTGAAAATGATGTTAGAGAAACACAGCGAAAAGGAGAAATTGACTTCAGATATTATAGAGGTTGAATATTAGATAAATTTGGTTTTTATGCGAATTTGAAGTTGGAGAAACACCCAAAAGAATAAAAATGGCTTTAGATATTACAGAGGTTGTATAGATCTGGTACTCACGTAGAAATTAGTTTGGATAAACATCCGGAGAAGAAAATTGACTCCATATATATTGTAGTAGCTGTATAGATTTGTATAGATTTGATGATTATGCGAAAATGAAGTTGGAGAAACGCCCAGAAAAGAAGAAATTCATTTCACATAGTGTAGAGGTTGTATATTAGATTAGATTTAGTGTTTTAGTGAAAAGAAAATATAACCAGATATTTTAGAGATTGTGTAAATTTGGTGTTTACTTGAAAATTATGTTGAAAAACACCCGGAAAACGGAAATCGACTTCAGATATTGTAGTGACGCTGGAGAAGATTAAGAATGAGAAATTAGAGAATATGAGAAGCTGGAAAATCACAGAAAAGAAGAAATTGGCTTTATATATTGTAGAGGTTGCACATATTACATTAGATTTGATGTTTATATGAAAAGGAAGGTGGAGAAACACCCAGAAAAGAAAAATTGGCTTTATATATTGTAGAGGTTGTACATATTACAATAGATTTGATGTTTATGTGAAAAGGAAGGTGGAGAAACACCCAGAAAAGAAGAAATTTTTCTCAGAAATTGTAAAGGTTGTATTAACTTGGTGTATTTGTGAAAATGATATTGGAAAAATGGCAGGAAAAAAGTAGTTGGTTTCAGATATTTTAAAGGACTTATATATTTGGTATTTATGTAAAAATGATTTGGAAAAGCACTCAGGAAATAAGAAACACTTGATCAAAAGCACGCAAGACATTCTCGTATCTTTCCAGAATGTGAAAAAAAAACTTAGTATGAAATATTAATTTCACTAATATAATAGGATTTGATGTAATCAATCACAACTTTCGGTGGAAATGTCTCATTACTTCCATATTCACACACCAACAAAATACAACAAACCCCTACAACGGGTTATTTTTCCCCCACATTCAAAAAACACATCATTCTGAAAATCATTCCACTCACAGAAAGAATTATCACACTGGGATTCGAACCATTATCACTTATGGTTCGAATATTCTGTGTAGTTTTGATCTTTGAAGCAGGGCTTTCAAACTTAGATTCTATAAATGTTTTCTACATAATCATCGTTACATCTAACATCATTTCCTGCCGGGTAAGGTCCTGCCAAGCCTGATAGGTTCGTGACTGTGATAAATGCCGATATATATATATATATATATATATATATATAGGTACAATAGTAGCTAAGGCAGCAGCATAAGTGGCTGGGTATATTAAGGCTGGTTGTTGTTATATAGCAGTGGGTATATAAGAAGAAGAGTACTACATAAGGCTAAGCATATATGTTATGCTGGCTATGTTGTTATATATATATAAGGTTAAGGTTACTCTACCTAGATAAGGTTATATATATATATATATATATATATAAGTATATATATAGTATAGTATATATATATATATATATATATATATATATATATATATATATATATATATATATATATATATATATATAGATCTATAGCAAAGTAGCAGTTTGTGATCAGTCAACTAACCGCCAAACTGAAGGCTGCCAGATTTGTCGCTAAATCTGGCACCCTAATCCGTTAATTTTGCGCATTTTTGGTACTTTTTTAATAATTTTTAACATTTTTTTAGGAATTTTGCTACTTTTTTAACGTTTTGCCAGATTTGACGCTAAATCTGGCAACCTAATCCGTTAAATTTGACCGTTTTTATTATTTTGGGCACTTTTATCATTTTTAGCTACTTTTTTTAGCGTTTTGTCCATAATTCAGGTCAAGATCCCCAACTCCGGAGGATTTTGGGGATTTTTCCCATTGGCAGCCCTGCACGTCGAAGGCAAAGACTTGAAAACTATTTTGGAAGGTTTTTGGAATTCCAGTCAGTGTCGGCAGCTGACTTGGAAATTTCCATCATTTCATTAGATTTTGACGTTTGATACGTCAAAATTAGGGTTTTTAAGGTCGGTGAGACCGAATTTAAGGTCTGGAAGACCGTTTTTGGAGGTTTAGTCCCCTGAAGGGGGCGGAGCCCCCCAGAGGGGGCTTTGTTCCTAGAAGGTTTTAAATGATCGGTAGATCATTTTAGACGGTTCCAATCGATTTATCGTGATCGATTACCCCTATATCGATGTTTAAATCGTCTTTCTACGTGCTCTGGTTGACTTTTGACATTAAAAAATATAATCGAAAGAAAATAATTACTATAATTAACATTCGATTAATCGTTGTAGTATTCCCACCGTTTCAGCGACCACTTTTGTTTGGAATACTGGCGTAGCGTGTCCTTATCAACGTAGCTGATAAGGACACGTGTTTTTGAGATAAGATAATTGATTTTTCATGTTATTTCATAATTATTTTTTATTACGCGCGCTTGCGCGTGCGCATACACACACATACACACACACGCACCCTTTTCGCTAGGAAGGAATAGAGGTATCGCTTTCAAACTTGGAATATAATCTATGTAGGTATTAAACTGATCCCACGCGAGTTTTGGTGACCGTAGGTCACCCCTAAGGGGGTGTTGCCCCCTTAGCGCCAAGGTCAAATTCGACCTGAAAACCATGTTAGGCTTAACGTAGATGGCTAAAATTTAGATGTGAGCTATATGATGACGTAATCTCGTCGGAGACGAGATTACGTTCCCTGCGTCCTCCCAAGGGGGACGCTGCCCCCTCTAAAAATTAAAATGATCGTAGAAGACTGAAACTTGGAGACAGGGTAGAGGATTCGGAGTCGGAGACGGGGTTGGAGTCGGATTCGGAGTCCAGGGACCTCCCGGAGGGGGGCCCCCATTTGAAAAAAAAAAAGTTGAAGAAATGCATGGAATGCAAAACAGAGGAAGAAGAAAGGAGGAAAGGAAGAAGAATGAGGAAGGAGGAAGGAATGAGGAAGGAGGAGTAGGAGAAGGATTCAGAGTGAGTACCGGCACCGGTGCTGGAGCCAGTGCGGTGCTGAGTTAATAAACATTAGTATAACAACAATGTAGATGTCTTTATATATGTTATTGGATCTGTAGATTTCGAAAATAATGGTTTCAGAACCATCAAGAAAAAAAAAATAAATAAAAAATAAATAAATGAATAAATAAATAAATAAAATTTCTTATTCCTTTTGTTTATAACTTACAAATTTACGTTTTTACATACCCTAAAGCAGTAAATCAGTAAATGAAACTGCCCTCCTCCGCCCTTCCGTGATCTATTGATCTATTGATCTATTGATCTATTGATTCAAGTCAAATTTTTTACTAAAATTGTCATGTTTTACATACCCTAAAGCAGTAAATCAGTAAATCATACCATCATTCAACTATCCTTCTGTCCACATGTGATCTATTGATCTATTGATCTATTGATCTATTGATTTAAGTCAAATTTTTACTAAAATTGTAACGTTTTACATACCCTAAAACAGTAAATCAGTAAATCAAACCACCATCCAACCACCCTCCTGTCCATCCTTGATCTATTGATCTATTGATCTATTGATTTAAGTCAAATTTTTTACTAAAATTGTAACGTTTTACATACCCTAAAACAGTAAATCAGTAAATCAAACCACCATCCCTCCACCCTCCTGTTTATCCATGATCTATTGATCTATTGATCTATTGATTCAAGTCACATTTCGAGTATCATTTTGGGTAAACATAACATAAAAACAAATTCTTTATACACTGATCAATGAATATATGCTAACGTAATAAAGTTTCCACATCAATAAAGCTAACATGGCGTAACATGAACTAAGAAAATAATGTACAAAGACAAACCTAACCTAACATACCTTAAATACGAATAAACTGTTAACATACAACGTTCCACACTTAACACCCGGGGTGGCTAACATCGCATGCAAAAACGTAACCTAATTCTACTTTTTCAAGCATAGACCTCTAACATATTAACGCTAATCTTACAAAGATACAGTAACATTTAGCTAAAATGTATCACAACATTGGTAATTATCATACTGATCAAGGAATATACTCTAAACGTAATAAGGTTTCCACATCAATGTTAACATGGCGTAACATGAACTAAGAATATAACATGTACAACGACAAAATTAACACAACTTACACATGAATAAACTGTTAACATTAACAAAGTTCCACACTTAACACCAGTAAAGTAACTAACATCGCATGCAAAACGTAACCTATTCCTAC
This sequence comes from Trachelipus rathkii, assembly GCA_015478945.1. Lineage (NCBI taxonomy): Eukaryota > Metazoa > Arthropoda > Malacostraca > Isopoda > Trachelipodidae > Trachelipus > Trachelipus rathkii. Next base: position 37,231 of record JABUQX010105856.1, on the reverse strand, counting down.
TTTTTCAAGCATATCTCTAACATATTAATTAATTTTACATTGTCACAGTAATATTTAGCAAAATTTATCACAACATTGGTTAATTATCGTACTGATCAACGAATATATGCTCTAACGGTTACTTCCACATCAATAAAGCTAACATAGCGTAACATGAACTAAGAAAATAATGTACAAAGACAAACCTAACACAACTTACACACGAATAAACTGTTAACATTAACAAAGTTCCACACTTAACACCAGTAAAGTAACTAACATCGCATGCAAAACGTAACCTATTCATACTTTTTCAAGCATAGCTCTCTAACATATTAACATTAATCTTACATTGACACAGTAACATTTAGCAAAAAATGTATCATAACCTTGTCGGATTATCATACAGACCAACGAATATATGCTAACGTAACAAAGTTTTTACATTATCATAGTAACATTTAACAAAAATTTATCATAACCTTACATAAATATCATAATCCCCAACAAATAATTACAAACATAACAAAGTTTTATCCAAACATAACATAAAAATAACAAAGTTTAATCCAAACATAACATAAAAATAAGTTCTTTGAATAAAATATCAAAGTAAAATGTAATAGTTTACCGAATTTAAAGCAGTAAATCAGTAAATCAGTCAATCAAACCACCCGTACCCTCCCCTACCCTCCCTACCCACCCGTCCATGACCTTTTGATCTATTGATCTAATGATTCAAGTCACATTTCGAGTATCATTTCGGCTAAACATAACATAAAAACAAGTTCTTTTATATACTAACCATCAAATATATACTAACGTAACAAAGTTTTCACATTAATAAAGCTAACATGCCATTACCAGAACTAAGAAGCGGGCATTACCCCTCCGAAGGAGGGGTAAGGCCTCAGCCCTTCGGGCTGAGGCCCAAAACCCGCTTATACCCCTTCGGGGTTATCCCCCTCTCAGGATTCGCACCCTTTCAAGGGGCGCATCCCATTGGGTTTTCTCTCGGGATGTGCTGTGTTGCTTTAGATACTCTTGGTTAATGAAAACTGTTTATTCGTAAGTTAGGTATGTTATGTTAAATATTACTATGACAATGTGAAATTAACACTGATTTGTTAGAGAAATGATGAGTTTTGTAGGATATTACTGTGTTAACTGACGATGATGTGTTAGAAACGTAAGCCTATGTTAAGTTTTTGTTGAGTAATGTTAGGTTTGCCCGAGAATTTTGGCTAATGTCTACGTTTATTCATAGTTCAAATGATGTTATACTCGAAACGAGTGACACTTTGATGAAGATAGTGTCAATTCATAGTTCAAGATGCTGGTATCTTTGATAGATTGGTCACTTTGTTAAGGAATTTGTTAGATAATACGACCTTACCTGTTGATGATATGCAGGAAATGTGGGAACATATCGAGTATTGTATGACCTGAAGCTACTTTACCTTTGATAAGTGGGGAATTTTCAGGATGTTAGCGGATTATTCATACGCGAGGTATGTTAGGTTTGCATTTGTACATTATATTCTTAGTTCAGGTTATGATATGTTAGCTTTATTGGTGCTAAAACTTTGTTGCGTAAGCATATATTCGTAGGTCCGTATATAAAGAAGTTAGTTTTATGTTATGTTTATCCAAAATGATACTCGAAATATGACTTGAAACAATAGTTCAATGGATCACAGGTGAGTGGGTGGGTAGGTGACTGATTTATTGATTTACTGCTTTAAAATCAGTAAACTATTACGCTTTACTGTGATATTTTATTCAAAGAACTTATTTTTATGTTATGTCAGGATAAAAATTTTGTTATTTTTATGTTATGTTTGGTTAAAACTTTGTTATGTTTGCAATTATTCGCTGGGGTTTATGATATTTAGACGAGGTTATGATGAATTTTTGTTAAATATTACGAAGTTGATGTAAAAAATTTGTTACGTTAGCATTATATTCGTTATCAGTATGATGATTAGACAGGGTTATGCTACATTTTTGTTAAATATTACGATGTTAATGTAAAATTAATATTGATATGGTGGAGATATGCTTGAAAAAGTGTGAATAGGTTACGTTTTGTACGAAGTGTTAGGTACTTTACTGTTGTTAAGTGCGCAAGTTTGTTAATGTTAGTAGTTTATTCATACGTATGGTGTGTTAGGTTTGTCGTTGTACATTATATTCTTAGTTCAGGTTATGTTATGTTAGCTTTATTAATGCAAAAACGTTGTTACGTTAGCATATATTCGATGGTTAGTATATAAAGAACTTATTTTTGTGTTATGTTTATCCGAAATGATACTCGAAATGTGACATGAATCAATAGATCAATAGATCAAAAAGGTCATGAAGGGAGGGGTGGGGAGGGGTAGATGGTTTGATTTACTGATTTACTGCTTTAAAATCAGTAAACTATTACAATTTACTATGATATTTTATTCAAAGAGCTTATTTTTATGTTATGTTTGGATAAAACTTTGTTATGTTTACAGTTATTCGTTGGTCTGTATGATAATTAGACAAGGTTATGATAAATTTTTTTTAAATATTACTGTGTTAATGTAAAATTAACGTTAATATGTTAGAGATATGCTTGGTAAAAGTATGAAAAGGTTACGTTTTGTATGCCATGTTAGTTACTTTACTGGTGTTAAGTGTGAAACTTTGTTAATGTTAACAGTTTATTCGTGTGTAAGTTGTGTTAGGTTTGTCGTTGTACATTATTTTCTTAGTTCATATGATGTTATGTTAGCTTTATTAATGTGAAAACATTGTTATGTTAGCTTATATTCGATGGTTGGTATTTAAAGAACTCATTTTTGTGCTGTGTTTATCCAAAATGATACTCGAAATGCGACGTAAATCAATAGTGTTAATGTAAAATTAACATTAATATGTTAGAGATATGCTTGAAAAAGTCTGAATAGGTTACGTTTTGTACGCTGTGCTAGGTATTTTACTGTTGCTAAGTATGGAACTTTGTTAATGTTAGTAGTTTATGCAGGCATAAGGTGTGTTAGGTTTTGTCATTATACATTATATTCTTAGTTCTGGTAATGGCATGTTAGCTTTATTAATGTGAAAACTTTGTTACGTTAGTATATATTTGATGGTTAGTATATAAAAGAACTTGTTTTTATGTTATGTTTAGCCGAAATGATACTCGAAATGTGACTTGAATCATTAGATCAATAGATCAAAAGGTCATGGACGGGTGGGTAGGGAGGGTAGGGGAGGGGTGGTATGATTGACTGATTTACTGATTTACTGCTTTAAATTCGGTAAACTATTACATTTTACTTTGATATTTTATTCAAAGAACTTATTTTTATGTTATGTTTGGATTAAACTTTGTTATTTTTATGTTATGTTTGGATAAAACTTTGTTATGTTTGTAATTATTTGTTGGGGATTATGATATTTAGGTAAGGTTATGATAAATTTTTGTTAAATGTTACTATGATAATGTAAAAACTTTGTTACGTTAGCATATATTCGTTGGTCTGTATGATAATCCGACAAGGTTATGATACATTTTTTGCTAAATGTTACTGTGTCAATGTAAGATTAATGTTAATATGTTAGAGATATGCTTGAAAAAGTATGAATAGGTTACGTTTTGCATGCGATGTTAGTTACTTTACTGGTGTTAAGTGTGGAACTTTGTTAATGTTAACAGTTTATTCGTGTGTAAGTTGTGTTAGGTTTGTCTTTGTACATTATTTTCTTAGTTCATGTTACGCTATGTTAGCTTTATTGATGTGGAAGCCTTATTACGTTAGAGTATATTCGTTGATCAGTATGATAATTAACCAATGTTGTGATAAATTTTTGCTAAATGTTACTGTGACAGTGAAAGATTAAAGTTAATATGTTAGAGATATGCTTGAAAAAGTAGGAATAGGTTACGTTTTGCATGCGATGTTAGTTGCTTTACTGGTGTTAAGTGTGGAACTTTGTTAATGTTAACAGTTTATTCGTGTGTAAGTTGTGTTAGGTTTGTCTTTGTACATTATTTTCTTAGTTCATGTTACGCCATGTTAGCTTTATTGATGTGGAAACCTTATTACGTTAGAGTATATTCGTTGATCAGTATGATAATTAACCAATGTTGTGATAAATTTTTGCTAAATGTTACTGTGTCAGTGAAAGATTAACGTTAATATGTTAGAGATATGCTTGAAAAAGTAAGAATAGGTTACGTTTTGCATGCGATGTTAGTTACTTTACTGGTGTTAAGTGTGGAACTTTGTTAATGTTAACAGTTTATTTCGTGTGTAAGTTGTGTTAGGTTTGTCTTTGTACATTATTTTCTTAGTTCATGTTACGCCATGTTAGCTTTATTGATGTGGAAACTTTGTTACGTTAGCATATATTCATTGATCAGTGTATAAAGAATTTGTTTTTATGTTATGTTTACCCAAAATGATACTCGAAATGTGACTTGAATCAATAGATCAATAGATCATGGATAAACAGGAGGGTGGAGGGATGGTGGTTTGATTTACTGATTTACTGTTTTAGGGTATGTAAAACGTTACAATTTTAGTAAAAAATTTGACTTAAATCAATAGATCAAGGATGGACAGGAGGGTGGTTGGATGGTGGTTTGATTTACTGATTTACTGTTTTAGGGTATGTAAAACGTTACAATTTTAGTAAAAATTTGACTTACATCAATAGATCAATAGATCAATAGATCAATAGATCATTTTTATGCTATGTTTGGATAAAACTTTGTTATGTTTGTAATTATTTGTTGGGGATTATGATATTTATGTAAGGTTATGATAAATTTTTGTTAAATGTTACTATGATAATGTAAAAACTTTGTTACGTTAGCATATATTCGTTGGTCTGTATGATAATCCGACAAGGTTATGATACATTTTTTGCTAAATGTTACTGTGTCAATGTAAGATTAATGTTAATATGGTAGAGCTATGCTTGAAAAAGTATGAATAGGTTACGTTTGCATGCGATGTTAGTTACTTTACTGGTGTTGAGTGTGGAACTCTGTTAATGTTAACAGTTTATTCTGTGTGTGTTGTGCTAGGCTTGTCTTGTACATTATTTTTCTTAGTTCATGTTACTATGTTAGCTTTATTGATGTGGAAGCCTTATTACGTTAGAGTATATTCGTTGATCAGTATGATAATTAACCAATGTTGTGATAAATTTTTGCTAAATGTTACTGTGTCAGTGTAAGATTAACGTTAATATGTTAGAGATATGCTTGAAAAAGTAGGAATAGGTTACGTTTTGCATGCGATGTTAGTTGCTTTACTGGTGTTAAGTGTGGAACTTTGTTAATGTTAACAGTTTATTCGTGTGTAAGTTGTGTTAGGTTTGTCTTTGTACATTATTTTAGTTCATGTTACGCCATGTGTTAGCTTTATTGATGTGGAAACTTAATTACGTTAAAGTATATTCGTTGATCAGTAGCGATAATTAACCAATGTTGTGGATAAATTTTTGCTAAATGTTACTGTGTCAGTGAAAGATTAACGTTAATATGTTAGAGATATGCTTGAAAAAGTAGGAATAGGTTACGTTTTGCATGCGATGTTAGTTACTTTACTGGTGTTAAGTGTGGAACTTTGTTAATGTTAACAGTTTATTCGTGTGTAAGTTGTGTTAGGTTTGTCTTTGTACATTATTTTCTTAGTTCATGTTACGCTATGTTAGTTTTATTGATGTGGAAACTTTGTTACGTTAGCATATATTCGTTGATCAGTGTATAAAGAACTTATTTTTATGTTATGTTTACCCAAAATGATACTCGAAATGTGACTTGAATCAATAGATCAATAGATCAATAGATCATGGATAAACAGGAGGGTGGAGGGATGGTGGTTTGATTTACTGATTTACTGTTTTAGGGTATGTAAAACGTTACAATTTTAGTAAAAAATTTGACTTAAATCAATAGATCAATAGATCAATAGATCAATAGATCGACAGGAGGGTGGTTGGATGGTGGTTTGATTTACTGATTTACTGTTTTAGGGTATGTAAAACGTTACAATTTTAGTAAAAATTTGACTTAAATCAATAGATCAATAGATAAATAGATCAATAGATCAATAGATCAATAGATCACGGAAGGGCTGAGGAGGGCAGTTTCATTTACTGATTTACTGCTTTAGGGTATGTAAAAACGTAAATTTGTAAGTTATAAACATAAAAAGAATAAGAAATTTTATTTATTTATTTATTTATTTATTTATTTATTTATTTTTTTATTTTTATATTTTTTTTTCTTGATGGTTCTGAAACCATTATTTTCGAAATCTACAGATCCAATAACATATATAAAGACATCTACATTGTTGTTATACTAATGTTTATTAACTCAGCACCGCACTGGCTCCAGCACCGGTGCCGGTACTCACTCTGAATCCTTCTCAGACTCCTCCTTCCTCATTCTTATTCCTTCCTCCTTCCTCATTCTTCTTCCTTTCCTCCTTTCTTCTTCCTCTGTTTTGCATTCCATGCATTTCTTCAACTTTTTTTTCAAATGGGGGCCCCCCTCCGGGAGGTCCCTGGACTCCGAATCCGACTCCAACCCCGTCTCCGACTCCGAATCCTCTACCCTGTCTCCAAGTTTCAGTCTTCTACGATCATTTTAATTTTTAGAGGGGCAGCGCTCCCCCTACGGGGGAGCGCAGAGGGACGTAATCTCGTCTCCGACGAGATTACGTCATCATATAGCTCACATCTAAATTTTAGCCATCTACGTTAAGCCTAACATGGTTTTCAGGTCGAATTTGACCTTGGCGCTAAGGGGGCAACACCCCCTTAGGGGTGACCTACGGTCACCAAAACTCGCGTGGGATCAGTTTAACACCCACATAGATTATATTCCAAGTTTGAAAGCGATACCTCTATTCCTTCCTAGCGAAAAGGGTGCGTGTGTGTGTATGTGTGTGTATGCGCACGCGCAAGCGCGCGTAATAAAAAATAATTATGAAATAACATGAAAAATCAATTATCTTATCTCAAAAACACGTGTCCTTATCAGCTACGCTGATAAGGACACGCTACGCCCGTATTCCAAAAGTGGCCGCGGAGGTGGCCCTGATACTACAACGATTAATCGAATGTTAATTATAGTAATTATTTTCTTTCGATTATATTTTTTAATGTCAAAAGTCAACCAGAGCACGTAGAAAGACGATTTAAACATCGATATAGGGGTAATCGATCACGATAAATCGATTGGAACCGTCTAAAATGATCTACCGATCATTTAAAACCTTCTAGGAACCAAAGCCCCTCTGGGGCTTCTGCCTCTTTTGGGGGCTAAACCTCCAAAAACGGTCTTCCAGACCTTAAATTCGGTCTCACCGACCTTAAAAACCCTAATTTTGACGTATCAAACGTCAAAATCTAATGAAATGATGGAAATTTCCAAGTCAGCTGCCGACATGACTGGAATTTCCAAAATCTCCGAAAGTGGTTTTCAAGTCTTTGCCTTCGACGTGCAGGGCTGCCAATGGGAAAAATCCCCAAAATCCTCCGGAGTTGGGGATCTTGACCTGAATTATGGACAAAACGCTAAAAAAAGTAGCTAAAAATGCTAAAAAGTGCCAAAAATGCTAAAAGGTCAAATTTAACGGATAGGTTGCCAGATTTAGCCTCAAATCTGGCAAGAAGTAAACAAGTAGCAAAATTTCGAAAAAATGTTAAAAATTAAAAAGTACCAAAAATGAGCAAAATTAACGGATTAGGTTGCCAGATTTAGCGACAAATCTGGCAGCCTTCAGTTTGGCCGTCGATCGTGCCCCCCTTACTACTAGAGTTAATCCCTGATGACAGCTTTCCTACGACGTAAAGGAGAACAACATAAACTATGTCAAGATTTTCAAGTTCAAGTAGAAGAAAGGTAAGAAAATGTAAGGTCCGCTTCGATGCCAGAAATAGTTATCTCAACTATATATAAATTTTTATAGAGAAAGAATTATTCTCATATCTTTATATAAATACATATATATATTTTAAAGAAGATATATATATATATATATGTAATAGAAATATATATATATATATATATATATATATATATATATATATATATATATATATATATATATATATATATATATATATATATATATATATATATATATATATATATATATATATAAGAGTATATATATATATATATATATATATATATATATATATATATATATATATATATATGTTTTTATGTATTTTTGATTCATCTAGTATATATATATATATATATATATATATATATATATATATATTAGTATTTTACTTTCTTCGTAGTTTTTATGTAGTAATTGTTCTTTACACTTAATACTTTTATTTTATATACACTATTGCACTTGATAACATTTTCTAATTAAAAATTTGTTAATTAAGCACGTGAATAGAACTAAGACGACCGAAGAGGTTCCAAAGGCAATACATATAAAATCTCTTTTTTAACATTCACGTGCTCTATTTTATCATGTATTTTACTGTTTTAAATAAATATATATTTTAATTAGAAAATGTTATCAAGTGCAATAGTGTATATAAAATAAAAGTTTTAACTACATAGTTTGCATAATACCAAGGGTAAATAACAATTACTATATATATATATATATGAAGAAGGTTATGTTACATATGCATATTATTAAGGCTGGTTATATATTATATTGGCGCTATTATATTATTACATGGCTATTGGCTGGGTTGGTTATTATATATTATTATTAGCGTATTATTGATGGTTTCATATTGGTTGCTGATGCATATTATTGGTTGCTACGCTGGCTATTACATGCTGTTATTATATATGGCTATTAAGTTATTATATATATTAATATTACTATATATATATAGTTATATATATATATATATATATATATACTATTGTTATTGCTAAGTTATTGTTGTTATTGTTGGCTATTATTATATATATATATTGTTATATTGCTGGCTATTGCTGGTTATTACATATATATACAAATATTGAAGCAGCATATACATATAGTTGTTGAGCATATTGTTAGTTATATACATATATATTATATATATGTTGAAGATAAATATATATATATATATATATATAGTTATTATACATATATATATATATTATATATTATTATTATTATATATATGTACATTTATTTATATATATAAAGATATATATATATTATATTATATATTATATATATATATATATATATATATATATTATTATTATATATATATATATATATATTATATATTATATATATATATATATATATATATATATATAAGACAGAGAGACATGAGTCCTTTTTAATCCCCTGCCTCCCGTGTGCTATCAATTTCACCAACGATATAACATTGTGGCGTCAGTGTTAAGCTATCGATCTATTGTTTTAAGGGTATAATATCAAGTTGCTAGTGAATAGCTATAGTTTTGCACTTTGTTTAACATTTTTTTGTTCTTGTTGTTGTTCAACTTAAAAAGTAAAAAAAATATATATATGAAAAGAAGAACAGATACTAGAGACTTTTTCCACACAAAAAAGTAAGCACTATGGTAATAAAGATTCCTGTTATTCAAAGAGTAAGGTTCTCGGACTCGAAGAATCAGTTTCTCCTGAACTTCTGTAACTGCGATAGCAGCTGAAAAATCTCAAGTAGACGGTGATGTTTTACCTTCACAATCGTCTATAAGTCAGGCGCAATCAAGGAATACAGAAAGGATTGTTCATCTCAACGATATTGACAATTTCATAGGTACGGTATTTAGCAATAAGGAAAAAGTGGAAATATTAAAATATCTCTGGATACCAGATTCAAAATATATATTTCCTGCTCAAGAAGGCAAAGGTCGGGAAAGATATTTTCAAAGAAAGTGGCTTGATGATATTAAGTGATTAGCTTACTCTGATAAAAACGTTGGGGTTTAATGCTCAAATTGTGTATTGTTTTTGGAAACAAAAGAAGAAGGTAAAGGAAAACACCAGGAATTGGGTGTTTTTGTCTCGAGACCGTATTCAAACTTAAAGAAAGCCATTGAATCTTTCAAAAAACACGAGGCAACTAAATATCACAAAGAATCAGTAGAAAAGAGATTTGCTGTAGAAAAGCAGGTTCAAGGAAAAATCGAGAGTATCGACAAACAGATTGACAGTCAGAAGAAAAGGGAGGCCGAATACAGTAGAAAACGGCTAATTTCAATTATCGAAACAATTCGATTCTGTGGTAAGCAAAATATATCGTTACGTGGACATCATGACTCAGGTCGAATCGAACTCTCTTGGCCTGTGGGAAACGAGGACACTTTTCAGAGTCTTTTAAGATATCGTGCTATTGCTGGAGACGATGTTCTTTCAGGTCTAATTCAATTTGCGCATCTCGTTCAACGTAAAATTGTGCAAAACATAAACAAAAGTAAATTTTTTACTGTCTTAGCCGATGAGACGACCGATATGTCGCAGAAGGAACAATTTTCGTTGTGTGTCCGTTACGTTGATATTGATACTCCTACCGTCAAAGAAGATTTTTTTGTGTTTCGTCTCAGTAAATGATGTGACGGGAGTTAATTGCAAAATTAATTGAAGAAAAAGTAACTGAACTTGGTTTGGATGTGAATAATCTAAGAGGACAGGGGTATGACGGTGCAGCAGTAATGAGTGGTGAGTTCAGGGGTGTTGAGAGAGTAATAAAGGAAAAATGTCACAAAGCTATTTATACTCACTGCTTTTGCATTGTTTAAATTTATGCCTCACGGATGCTTCAAAAGTTCAAAATATTCGAAGTGCAATTGGAATAATATCAGAATGTTGTACATTTTTCTTGTAAGTACTAAGAGGACAAAGGATTTTGAAGAAAAAAATAGAAGAACTTATTCCTAAGAGTAGCAAGAAGAGATTAAAAAGTTTGCAAAACTTGCTGGTGCCAACGGAATGAATCGGTTTTATTATTTAAAAGAGATGATAAACCAGATAATAGCAGCTTTAGAACAAATAAAATGTGAAGTTGGAGATCAGTCAAAAAAAAGCTACCTTAATTCAAAACAATGTTTATAGTGCATCTTTCCTGGTTTCCTTTTTTGTTTTAAACAGACTATTAAGTTAAACATAAAATCTTTCAAAACGATTGCAGACACACGTTATTGATTTGGTGAGTGCATGTAATGAAGTGAATCTAGTTAAAACTAAACTTGAAGCCATCAGAGAAAATGCAACATTAGAATTTCAGTAGATTTTTGAAGAATGTGTAAGCGCATCTGAATCTGAGCTGGGTATTGAAATTGCTGTACCAAGAATTAACAAATTCTAAAAATACAGACCCAATATTCCTACTTCCAACCAACAGACTTACTATCGCACATCCATTTTTATACCATTTTTGGATGATTTAATATCAACATTAGGAGGGAGGTTTTTAAATCATAAAGAAATTATATCTTCCTTGCAACTTGTCATACCGAACAGGTGTAATGTGCCATTTGAGAAGATAAAAGATGTAACATTTTACAAGGAATATCTCAGCCCAATTGAGGGTTTAGTAAAAGCAGAATGGGATTTATGGAAGTTGAAATGGCATCACAGCACAGATAGTTCAAAAACAGCAAAAGAAGAACTAGTTTCTTGTTCGAAGTCACAATTTACAAATATTTACATCTTGTTGCAAATACTTGCAATTTTACCCTGTGTCTACACAAGTCATCAGGAAAGAAGCTTCAACATTAAGGGACTTCTGAAAACCTTACGTGAGAAATACTATTGGAGATGAAAGACTTACTGGATTCTTTGCCCTCCTTACATCAAAACATTAACATTAAAACTGAAAATGTTATCTCGGACTTTGCTCACTCTCATGCCCGGCGACTAAAGATGATTTTAGAATTTTATATAAATTATTCCCATTTTTTTCCTTAGAATTTTAATATTTTTGTCATTCACTCCTTATATATATAGTTATATAAGTTATATTATTGTTATTGGTTAAGGTTATATATATAGCATATATATATATATATATATATATATATATATATATATATATATATATATATATATATATATATATATATATATATATATATATATATATATATATATATATAAAGATATATATATATATATGTTAAGTTGGTTATATATATATAGTATATATATATATATATATATTATAAGATATAAAGTCAGCATATATAGCAGCAGCATATGTTGCTGGTTATATATATATATATATATAATAAAAGAAACGATTTTTGTCTGGTCCCGAAAACCCCTTGATACGCCACTGTATATATATATAAGGTATATAGCAGCAAAGAGCAGCAGCAGTTATATATATAGGTATATTTACATATAAGAAGTAAACATATATATATATATATATATATATATATATATATATATATATATATATATATATATATATATATATATTTGTGTGTGTATGTGTGTGTGTGTGTGTGTATGTTTGTATGTGTGTGTAAACTTTAAGACAACAAATTTGAGTTGTCTAAACTCTAATCATTAACAGCAGCTTTAGAACAAACATTTTTAAACACTCGCTTTTAAGATTATTTTTTAAGTATATAAAATAATGCTCTTAAACATTTTGAGTCTTGATTTCTTTCTCTTTTACAACCTTATTCTTTTCTTTCACCTTCTGCTTCTACATTTTTTTCCCTTTTTCTCTTCTACCATAAACTTTTGCCTAATATTTCTACTGATACAAAATTAATACTCATTATTCACGAAAATAAGAAAACGAATAATCCCATTTTCTTTTCTCAACTTCACTTACAGATAGAAAATGGGTAACTAAATTGTTTGAATTTGGCTGACTGTAATTTTCTGCTTCATATATTTTCAACTAAAGCAAAAAGAAAAGTATAAAGAAGAAAAATAGAGACGATACATTAAAAAAAAAGAGGCTTATAAAAGGGGAAATGTGAATAGAAATAAGCAGGTGACAATACTTCCAGTATATTTATCAATCTTACAAAGAATAAATAATAAAGATAACGGAAATAATATGATCTATTCTAAATAAGAAAATGGTACATATCTATATTCTTTTAATTTCAACCAATAACAATTTTCTGACCAGTAAACACACACAATGACTTAATAAAGATTACAAAGATTAGCCACGCATACCCGACGATTCCGATAAGAATCTTTAAAAGGTCATATTTATTAACTTTGATTGAATTTTGGAAAGCATAACATTGGGACTAATTGATTTTTCCTCTATGTCATGCCCACTCTCAAAAAATCATCGTCTCGCTCCCAAGAATAGGACCAAACGCTGTCAGTCGTAAATGAATGAAACATGACCAGTAAAGTCACTTAATACAGAGACAATCTATCTCCGTAGATGTCATAGCAGAGCGCGACAAGTTGCAGGGCCACATGGGCCCGGTTTCGTCTCTTCGGATTCTAGGTCACTTAAATATACTTCTAGGCGGAATTCCCTCTACGACAAAGCCACTCCGTGACTTTGTTGACCAAAACGCTAATACATACAAAATTAACATTACCATACCTAAATACGTAACGAAGCCACATACTCACATACTAGAATATATGTAATATACTCATATTAATATAACCGGTACAAACTATTAGTAAATATAATAATATACTATACTAATATAATATACCCTCAACAATACCTCACTACAACATAACGCGTAATATACTATAAACATACGTATAAATTATTCCGAAGGCCTACATATACCTAAATATCTTGGAAATTTAATGTGTATATTCTGCACCTGTAATATATACTCATACATAAAATATATTATAACTAATATACCCTATAATACCCTAACCTTATATCAGTACGTATAAACTATATATAAACCCGCCTCAAATTCTACCCCTAATAATACTTATATTACCCAACTATATATATCATCTACACTAACCCCTATACCATATAGATAAACTATCAGCCTTACTACTACTGTACTAATACAAATATAACTATACTAAACACTTGCTATGTACATGTGCGCTATCAGGATACCTTTATTGGGGCGGGCCCAAACAAAATCGTTTTGCTACTAAATAGCCTAAATAGAACCAATACTACTACTAACATAGTTAGGCACATTATATAATAAATATACATATATTAAAATATTAATACCAACTATACTATTACGCCCTTCAATCAATATACTAGATAGTAAATACTATGAAATAAATAGTAAACCAAATATTTGGTACTTTAGCTCAAGTATTAAAGTACTTACTCCGTATAATAAACTCTACAAATATAATACCACACTAATACGTATAACTACATAATATATATAAAAATTAAATTCAAACCCGTTATAAAAATAAACGGATACGATACTTAAAAATGCTTAGTGTCTAAAAAATTTCGGGTGGGCCATGCCCCCTGGCCCCCCCTGGATTCGCCACTGTATTATATAATATAATATACCATAAATATAATATATACATATATATATACTACCTACTACCATCCATTATATACCATAATATTACTATATAATATCATATATTATATCATATATATATATAATACCTCATATAATAATATATATGTTGATAAACGCACTAAGTTATCAACACTAGGGACTCCTACCACATCTTAAAGGCAACAAAGAGTTCAATATTCGGATTTTTTTTTTATCCACATATTTCACTAAAAAACAACTACCCCAATTAAATATATTTTATCCCCTCCAAAAAACATATTTCGAGTAAAAGATCTCTCAAAGGGGAAATTCAAAGTAAGGCACAGCCTTTTTTTCTGGAGAGAAATTTCTTCCATATACAAAATAAAGTCTCTCACTACACTTTTTTTGAGGGGAAAAAAATCTCGCTGGAATGAAAAATGAAACTTCTGCCCTTTTATGTTGTCAGCTTTTTCAGTTTCTTATAAGTATACGCATACAAACGCTTATACACACAAACACTGCTCGGGTAAATGTATGTGTATGTATGTGTATGTGTGGTTTAGAAATGTAGTGAATTACCAGCAATTCTTATTTCGCATTTTCATATATGAATATCTTGACAAATTTTTGCAACTCATACGAGTTTCCGGCGGCAATTGGAAAGTGACGTCATTTAGTTAAGAGGAGTACAAAAATCGAAAACTTGTGATAAATACGCTATATATACTACTATAATATATATATATTAGTATATAGTAATATATTTTTTTCTACTAATACTATAAATATTTATATATATAGTCATGGTGTGTAAAAATAACTATAGCATATTATTATATATTACTGTTTATATTATATATATATATATATATATATATAATATATATATATATATATATATATATATATATATATATTATGTAGTATTAGTTATTATCAGTAATAGCGTAAGTAGTATATAGTTATACCGTAAGTAAAAATAATATACTCTTATATATACACGGATGTAATATAAGTAAATAGTAAAATGTTATCTACCCTCCGGTATGATAATACAACACTTAAAATTAAAACCACTTGATAGAAATATATAAACTACTGAGTATATAAACTAATAACAATTTAGGTAAAAAAAAAAAAGACAGACACATATTCAATGCACCAAAAGAAAACAACTGACTTAATAATTCATATAATACCCACTTGGGTAGAAAAATTTATAGCTCACAATATATATAAAAATACATAATACCGTAGGTATGTATACCCCTATTACTACCCTAGTACAATACAACTATATACCCTACCTAATTACTGATACCACATATATATATACTACATTATATTATTAAAATATCATATAATAATACTGATCCTAGTTGTAAAACATATCTAGACATCGAGGTTAGAGTGTGTGAGTCCAAGAATCTCAAATGTGCAGCACTTTACAGAAAGCCTGTCTGAACAGAGGATTCAAAGTGATTCAACCTTGAATCACTTAAATAAACTATATATTTCATCAAATTTTTATTGCTAAAATTGTTGGAAATTTTTTCAAGTTTAGGAGTAATGGGAATTATATTTATAAAATATTCTCTGAGATGGTGCTGCAATATAATGAAAATAATGTAACATCTCAATCATATTTTGAAATAGATCCTGAAAGAAAAAAGAAAAAGGGAAAGAAAAAATATCTGTATTAACTTGGATATAAATTTTGATATCTTACACTGCTAATTAATCAAGTGATGCCTTAATAATATATGATATACAGCCTAAATGTGTTCTTAATGTTATTATCCCGCATCCGGGATCCGCATCCGCGCAAATTGCATCCGAAATTATTAAAGATCCGCATCCGCACTCGCATCATCCGCTCTATGCCCTGCGGATGTTGCGCGGACATTTATGTCGTGGCATTATAAAGAACTTAATATAAATACACAAAATAGTTATTTATTGAAAAGAATGAAAATCGAACACATGAGTGCGGCACAATTCAAAAACGACTTGCTATTCCATATCTTAATGTTATCAAAGACCTTCCAACTCGCTGGAATAGTACCGGTGCATCCCTAGAAAGAAGTATTGCTCAAAGAAACTCTTCCTTCGTACGCCAGTTGTTCGTATTCCAAAGTTAACCTTCTTATTAATGTGGAATGAACCCATCATATCACCACTGCATAGCTATTGAAATTCATTGATGAAACTATCAAAACAAATCACTCTGCTACTAAGGCTTCTGTCTCCGATTATTAGATAACTCACATTAATCTCCACGCTAGAAGGCATTTGAACCATATCAAAGTAAAAATGATAACGTTTTAAAAAGAATGAAAGATGGCAATTAAACCAGAGTTAAACAACTTCTTTTGGTTCTGTGGAACAATTAATTTACCTTCCTACTATATGCAACTCTACTTTAGATCCCAGTTCATAAAGAGCAAGTATTTTCTGATAACAATATTATGGAAACACATGTTAAAATACGGTACTGTTTGCTGTTGCAGTGAGAAAACTTCAATCGAAACACGTATCCATAATTCGCCACCATAAAAGGAAGAAAACGGACAATCTACACGCAACAACCCTACCATACAAGAAAATCCATAACAGAATGCATTCACTGGAACGAATTTATACAGCCAGTAGTGATGAAGAAACACACACACTTACCAAAAACTCACAATGGGAAATGATTGAAAAACTTATCACAAGAAAACGATTAAATCTCCAAAGGGAAATGATCCAAATACAGTAGGATGGAGCTTAAGAACACAATGTGACTCACGCTTGAGATAAATTTGCAGGGAACCACTGACTTGCTGCCTTCAAACTATGTTTTCAAGTTCGAGAGTATTATACATTGCTGGCCACGACATATAGTATACTCGATGAAAAGAGAAATAGACTCTCAGCAGAACATTGATGTTTCTTAGCACAACCTTAATATATTAGAATTTCAATACTACGTGCACAAGTATATCAATCCATTGCTTAACCCTCTCTTTCACTTAGGCGAAGGTTGGGACAAGAGGTTCGCAGTCTAAAACGGGGATGGCATTTTGAGTTACAAAGCTCCCAGTTTCCGTACCTTCTGGACACACAAATTTATAATAGAGTGGTGGCCAAAGACTCGAACTTATATAATAAATAACCTACTATATAAAATAGTAATAATATAATAACCTTATAACACCAGACGTCAATAAATAGCGCATACCAACTAATAGCAGCACTGATAATCCCTCTAATGAAGAATACTATATACGACAATACTAGCTACTATAATAACTCATACGGTATATAATATATAATAATTAGAATACATATATAAATATAATAGCATAGTAGTAAAATATAATATGAATATATTTAATAGTAAATTATATATATCGTATAATATTTATTTATTATATTAACTATTACTATCGTCCCTATCCTTGCATGCTGCAAGTGCTGTTGAGTGATGATACTCTGTTGACAAAATTCATACACCGACTCACTGTAACAACTGAAAACAAGTAGAAAAGGGCGTTTTCAGCGCCCTTTCTCACCTGGAGGAGCAAAATTTGAAAATTTACAACTCTCCTTCATATCAATTCAAGTCTAGCGAGCAGAAAGCATTCCCACCCTCCGTACATGTACTCTTATCCAATTACTCTCACCAATTTCTTTCTTTTCTTTTTTAACTCTGCGACTTTAAAAATATTAAAAAAATTGTCCAAAAAAAGAGAACTCCGAAGTAGAAAATTATCGTCAGCTCCTCCCACTCTGAACTTACAAATGAAACTAATCTATAAATATATAAATACTCACTTGTGAAAAAGTTAAATAATCTGTAAAAGATTTTTCTTTCCGTTTAAAGTAAGTAGTTACTTTAACCAAAAACACTCAGCGCCTTGAAACATGTCAAACACTACGTTCTTGAAAGACACTCACATTATTTCTACTCTCCACCAATACACATTTTTCGAAATCTCTTGTTCTTTCAATCTCTCTATTCTCGCGCTCATTCTGCTTTTCGCCTCACCTCTGGTTTCCACTGCGGTGTAACGGGCATAAAATACCTGAGTATAAAAAATAACTATATAGTTACTAATACCCTACTAATAAAACATAATAATTACATATATATATATATATATATATATATATATATATTATATAATATATAAATATATATACTATTATATTTTATACATATAATACTACAGTACACCATATATCACTATAGTACGTACTATATACTACCCCTATACCTCACTATATATATATTACTATATATATATACTCTATATACTCATAATATACTCTATATATAATATATCACTCACGGCCAAATATATCCCTTATACAAACTATATATAAACTTTATTATATATATCAAACATCGCATCCGCATCGCATCGCGGATATGTAAAATCAAAGCATCGCTCGCGATCGCACGCGGATGCGAAAAAATACATCTGCTAGCATCAACTACAAACCCTATACTATATAGTACCGTATACTAGTAATATAATATATATCAATTATACTATATATACTAACCTAATATACCACTACTATATAAGCCGATATAAGACTATTAGTATACTATATCATATATATTATAATATAATAGTAGCGCTAGTAAATTCAGCATAGATAAATCACTGTATATTCCCCACTACACTACTATAGGTACCTACTAGATATAATATATAATATACTATATATAGGCGGTAGAATAATAGAATAGAATAATAGATATAGAATAATCTCTAAAATACCTACATATATATATATAAATACTACTATACCTTATATACATATATAACCTAAAACTATATATATGACATTACATACACTTACATGGTTAGGATGTATGCAAGTGTGTGTTGTCATGAAAATATCCTCTTTGTACACTATCGTAAAATGTTTCGTTCGTTTCTATACACATTGAAGCATAGGTTATCTTATGACATTTTTCTTTGCAAACATGTCCACTTATTACACTCCTATTTTCCTTTCTACTTTCATATAACAATACACCTTCTAAATTTGAACATATTCCTTTCACAATTTTACACATAACATTAATTACCCTTTCTCTAGTTATGCTCTCCCACCATTATTTGAGCGTTGATAAACCTTAGTTTAAGAGTTGGTGTCTCTAGTCACCTAGTAAACAAATGGCTTGCTGCGATTCATGATTTTTCCCATATTTCAGCAACTTTCACTGTCTCAATTTTGCTTTCCATTTTGTTGAATTCCACCTCTCTTTTTCCAGTTTTCGCCAATTGTTCCTAATCGAACTCTGATGTATGGGTATTCATAAAGCAAACCCTATATAGGACTGCATCAATAGGAATTGTGTTTGCTGCATCAATACAAATTGTTTGGTTCTGCAAACTGATAGGATTGAGGTGGTACTCCATTAACTTTCTTTAGAATGTATACTGCTTTGAAAAGAAAAGTTTCTCTTGGAGTGTGGAGGCCTCATAAATGATGTGGTTCTCTCTGTCATGGAGACTTTCTCTTCATATTTTTTTCCTTTCAACAAAAATCTATATAAGCTTTCATTTATCTCTTTGTTCTTCAAACTGTCTTCTAGAATTATCGCCTTCTACAGACTCTTTGACTATTTGATCTTTGATTTATCTATTTATTTCATAGTCATTGTTTATCCAATTTCTTTTTAATTTTCAACACACTAAAAGTGAATAAAGAATTGTCAACAAACATACCCTTAAATCAGGGTAAGATCAGGGCGTTTTCAAATCAAACAACCCAACACCACTCGAGTCCATCCAACCCATGACATTGAATTCTATTATTGAATCTATTGATCATTGATCAATTGATTCCAGGGCACGTCCAGGGGGCTGTCTCACATTTTTACTTAAAATATCATGTTTTTTAACATACCCTAAATCAGTTGGTTAAGTCAGTAAATTCAAACCAGCCATACCACACTGCCCCCCTCATCCATGATCTATTGATCCTATTTCGAGTCTATTGATTCCACAGGTCTACCCATCGAGTTTATATTTAGGTAAAAATAAATAACATAAAAAACCAATCTTTTATACATGAAATTAACGAATATGTGTATCTAAACGTCGTAACAAAGGAGGCGCAACATTAGTTTTTTATAAAAAGCTACTTTAAATATCATCTCCATTATCTTTTTGATAAATTTCGGCCTACTGATTTCAGCTAAACGTGAATTTAAACTGTTAACGGGTTAACAAAGTTCCACCAGATTAACGAACAGTTAACTCAGTCATCGCACACTACATAACAGTACAAATATCATTTCGAAACACTGCCGTTCACACTTTGTCAAGCATACTATTGCGCATGAGTATATGACGCAACCTCGCTAAGTTCTAGATTGATTGAACCATGAGCCAACATCTCCATTACAGCAGCGCATCAGGCGCATCACGTTCCCCATTGCGTAAACAGTTTGCAACACTTTTTCACAACATGTGTTTAGATTTATCATACTGAGGCGCACTATCAGCTACGGAAGCAGACTACCTATTCAGCTAACACGGCTTCGTGAGACGATCGGTAATAAAGTTCGCTACCTCGCATCACATCACCAATCCTGACGCCTAACATAGTATGTTTTACGTCTCACGCACCAATCTGTGTAACATTAAACTAAGAAAAATTAATGTTGCAAAGACAAACCAACATAACTGCCTCCAGGCCCAACACTGAAGATCATCACCCCCTTTGGGCTGGGCTGACGCTTATGTAACCGCTTACACCCTACCCTGTCGGCATTGACTCCCCCGGATACCCCATGTCTTGGGGCTCACTGTCTTCGTCTGTTCTACAGTACCACGTGCATCTCTCTGGGCGGTGCGATCTTCACTGTAACTGTATGCAGTGAAGCGCTCATCGATGAAAATTGTTTGGTTATGTAAGGTAAGTAAAGATTGAGTTATGTGATAGGCAGATAAAATGAAAAAAGCATTTGGTTTAAACATGAAAGAACCTTAATGATCAGCCTACCGTTAAGCCTAATTACATCTGTATATGTTCATATAGCCGTTCCCAAACCTCGGCAAGCTTATGATAGTTAGGTTCTTTGAAGGGTGTAGACAAGTTGGTTACGTTTGTCGATGCCTGATCTTGGTAGGTTACTTTACTGATATTAATTAGTGTACTAAAATGTTTAATGTTTTTTGAATGTTATTTCGTACGTAAGGTATGTTATGTTCTTAGTTTAGGCATTATTATGTCAAACTTTACGGTTGTTTAAACTTTGTTATGATAAATAATAATAATATAAATGATAATAATTATAATAATAAGATAATATAATTAATAATAATAATAATAATAAATAATAATATAATAATAATATAATAAAATAATAATAATAATATAATAGGAATAACAATATTATATTAAATACTCCTGACATCTGTACCATCAAAGAAATAATTTTTATCAATGGTCTCTATGGCATTTTGTTAATCTGAAGCTTTGTTCGTGCAAAAGGTATGTTAGGTTTGTCGTAGTACATTATATTTGATCATGCTATGATATGTTAGCGTTTACTGATGTGAAAAACTTGTTATGGTTATCTTAAACGGCATCACAAAACAAGCTTAAAAATATAAAAACACTATTTTTTATGTTATCAAAAATGGTACTCTAAACATTAACTTTATCAATGCTAGACAAATGGTCAATAGATCATAGAAGGAGGTGAGGAGAGTGGTGCGTGGAGTGTGGAGGTTTATTACTTGAGTTACTACTACTGCTTTAAAATCAGAAACTATTAC
Source organism: Trachelipus rathkii (assembly GCA_015478945.1). Lineage (NCBI taxonomy): Eukaryota > Metazoa > Arthropoda > Malacostraca > Isopoda > Trachelipodidae > Trachelipus > Trachelipus rathkii. The sequence continues at coordinate 15,022 of JABUQX010105856.1, read as the reverse complement.
GCTTTACCTTGATATTACTCAAAAGAACTTAATTTTTTGTTATTCAGGAAAATTTTTTATTTTTATTTATGTCTTGCGGCTCTCACACACACTCTCCCTTGCTATATGTTGCCAAATATTCGAGGTAAAGGATGAAGCAGTATAGTCTAGCTTTCAAGCTGAATGCAATTAATGAATGATATTTTATGGTTCTCTTTAAATATTATCGCAATTCCTTGCACTTGTTCCTTTTTTACTAGTAAAAAACTTTACGGTACGATGTACTATCCAAGTCCGTCCTCCCAATCCACCTTTCAATACCAGTATTCGTGTCCTATTAATGCATTTTTGGTAAGAGTGAACGACAGGAAGATGAGCCGAGTTAATGGGGCTACCAAGAGATGTTTGGTTAAATATTTCGATTTTAATGTAAAGGGTAATTTAACATTGTAGGGTAGAGGTTGTTGTGAAGGAAGTATGCTAGACAGATATGCTTTAAAACGGGTTAATAGGTTACCGTTTTTACCGATTGTTAGGTACTTTACTGTTGTTAGGCTCGAAAAAACTTTGTTAAATGTTAGTAGTTTATTAGCACGTATGGTGTGTTAGGTTCATCAGGTTGCATATTTTATCTAGTTCAGGTTATGTTATGTCAGGATAATATTTTATAAAATAAACTTTGTTACGTTAGCAATATAGTCGTTGGTATGCTCATAAACAGAACTTATTTTTGTGTTATGTTTATCCGAAGATACTCGAAATTGACATGAATCAATAGATCAATAGATCAAAAGGTCATAGGGGAGGGTGGAAGGTGTTGACGGTTTTTTGTTTATTTATACTGAGCTTTACCTAAGTTATTAACTCCGTTTAAATCATAAACTATACATTTTTACTATGATTATTTTTTCAAAGAACTTAATTTTATGTTATGTTTTTAAAATAAAACTTTTTTATTTTTTAGTTATTCGTTGGTCTGTATTATAATTATTAGACAAAGTTATGATAAATTGTTGTTAAATATTACTGAGTTGTCAATGTAAATTAACGTTAATATGTAAAGAGAATGCTTTGAAAAAAGTATGAATAGGCTACGTTGTGTATGTAAAGTTAGTACTTACTTGATGTTAAGTGTGAACTCTGTTAATGTTAAACATTTATTAGTTCGTTAAGTTATGTCTAGTTTGTCGTTGACATTCTATTTTTTCTTAGATTCATATGATGCTGATGTTAGCTTTATTAATGTGAAAACATTGGTATGTTATCATATATTCGCTGAGTTAGTATATAAAGACCTCATTTTTGTGTTATGTTTTTTTCAGAATGATACTTGAAATGTGACGTAAATCAAATAGTGTTAAATATTAAATTAACAATGAATGTTAGAGATGATGCTTGAAAAAGTGTGAAATAGGTTAGATTTGTTACGCTGCTGCATAGGTTCTTTACTGTTTTAAGTAGGAACTTGTTAATGTTAGTAAGTTTATTCGTGCGTAAGGGTGTTAAGTTTGTCATTGTACATTATATTCTTAGTTCTGGTAATGCTATGCTACCTTTATTAATGTTGAGAAACAATATTACGTTAGCATTATTCATGGTTAAAGTATATAAAAGAACTTATTTCAATTGTACTATGTTTAGCCGGAATGACTTAATATGTGACCTGCAATCATTACACAGATCAGACAAAAGGTCGTGGACGGAGCGTAAAAGGCGGTCCATAGAGGGGACGGGTTGGTTGATTTTACTGATTTACTGCTAGTTAAATTCAGTAAACTATTAACACTTTACTATGAAATTTTATTCAAAGAAACTTATTTTATGTTATGTTGGACTAAAACTTTGTTATTTTTATGTTAGTTTGGGATAAAACGTTGTTATGTTTACAATTATTTGTTTGTGATATGATATTAAGTAGGTTATGATAAATTTTGTTAAATTATTACTATGTATAATGTAAAAAACATTGTTAGGTAGCATATCTTCGTTGGTCTGTAGGATAATACGTACTAAGTTATGATGCATTTTGATAAATGTTACGTTCCCCCTAATGTCCCATATTGTTAAGATTCATTCATCATCCTAATGAACTATATATCACCTCAAAGGTGCGTCCGAGTGAGCTGTAAATGGAAACTAATTGTGAGACAAAGTGTGCCGTTAGGATATGTTTGAGGAGTGTGGCTCAAATCAGTACATTGAAACAACTTAATTGTGGAAATGCGGAGAGATAAGTATAAATGATTAGTTTACGGTATTGCACGGTTCAGGTTAATAAGAAGCTCTATGCAGTGTTTATAATGGTTGGTGGTTAGTTCTGAATGGAAATCAAAGCATGTATAACATAGTGAGCGTGTGTAAAAAAATGTTCAAAAGTTGTTTGTTTAGTAGTTAATTAACCGGTGACTGATAGCCTGGGTGTTATGTTCTCCCTGGTAATCCAGGAATGAAGAAAAGAGAAGGGTGTGTTTTTTTGGTGTGGGAAAAAAAAAAACAAACTGGAAATAAGTGCCAATAAATCTGTATCCCTATAGCGGTTCCAGTTCTTCTATGCATATTACGTTTATCATGCTTTTGACATTATTGCCAAATGTTAGGTCTACTGGCTGATTTATTAATTTGTTATTTAACGAACCATTATGTTAAGTACTATCTAGTTATTTGAAATATTTAAGTGCGGCTTTGGGTCGAGTCTCATGTCACAAATACGGTTTAAATTGTTTTCAAGTAATAGTATTTCGGGATTCTATAAGATAATCAATGTCTCTAATTAGCACCAAAATTGACACTAATTCGATCAGGTTTCACTATCTGTTATATATCTACTAAAACCCAGCGAAAGATAGGTATAAATCATAAACAATTTTCTTAGGTTCCTTGGTTTCTTTTAATGTTTCCTATCTAAAAAAATATCAATCTATAAAAACACAACGGATCAATATAAGTGATTGGAAATTACATTATTTCCTGATGATACCTAGAATTACCCTACCCTCACTAGTTTATTATTAATAATAAACCCACATTCCTTTAAGTTCAGATAATACAATTTGTTTGATTTAAAACAGTTACCACAACTTAAGTTTTTTTTTTAGTAAACTTTAACATTTTTTAATCCTGATGTATTATTGAGAAAACGAGAATTATCAATCACACTGTAAACTAGGAATCAGACTAGAACAAAAACTGTATGAGTAAAAGTAGTAACTAACGTTTACATACACAACGTAAATAGGCCTTACTCTGTGTAATATTAGCATACTTTTCCAAGGCATTACGTTTCTTTTTGCTTTTATCCCTTATTTGGATAGAAATGCATGTGTTAACTGATTTTGGAAACTTTGTTAACAACTTTAACTGTAAAACATGAATTTTATTTTTGACAATGCTTTAAGGTGTGCAGGTTTGTCGTTGTGCATTATAATTTTATCTTGGATGATGCTATGTGAACTGCAGTGAATGTATTACTCTGGTAAGTAAAGTTTGTTAAATGTTGAAACTTTTTGTGAAAACTTGGTAGATCTTTTTCTATGCTATTTCTTGATTTGATTTAACCGGATTGGAATCAATAGACTAAATGACTTATACAATAAATGTTTTCAAAACGAATTAATTTAGTTTAATAATTTCCTAAATACAAAAAAACATACTTAACGAAAACATTGATAGAGGACCATAATTCATTAAGGAGTATCCAGAAGATCTGAAAAATAAAACAATATGCAATTAGTTAATTTACAATGTGTAATAGTTACTGATTTAAAGCAGAGTTAATCCAGATTGGTGGAGTAAATCAGCTAAAATGCAAAACCGTGTCAACCCTTCCCCCACCCCTGCGGCCCACCCATGACCTTGGTTGATCTTAACGTTGATCTATTGATTTCATGTCAGGTAATTTTCGAAGTATCGATTTCGGATAAAACATAAACCAAAAATAAGTTTCGTTTTATTATACTTAACCAGCAGTTGAATAATGTTGTATGTTGGTGTCATGGACTGTTTGGACTTTATAGACCGCTTATTCATTACGTTAAACAAAGTTGTGTATACATTTTAAATTATGAGTTAAAACATGATAATTTTAGTAAAAAAAAATGACCTGAATCAATAGATCAATAGACTACAGATAGCTGTTATCCCAATAGATCAATAGATCATGATTGCGGACAAAAGGATACGAAGATTAGTAACGGGGTGGTTTATTACTGATGAACTTTTAAAGTGATTTAGAGGTAATGAGTTAATAAAACTAATTACAATTTTACTAAAATAGAATGACATTGAATCAACGATTAGGAAACTAGATCAAACTAGATTCAATAATAACGACTCACGTCGCATTAATGCGGATTGGGAGATAGGTTGATAGAAGGTTATTTAGAACTAATGATTTTTACATTGTTAAACATTATACTACAATTTCTTATAGCCCTAGAGAACTAAACTTGAGTATAAAAGATATGATAATTTTTATAAAAAATTCCTACACTTGAACACATCCACGATGTTTTAGATCAATAAATAGAAACGATCAATATAGTATCAACTAGATCAATGATCAATACGATGCGTCAACCATAAATTCACTTGAGCGGATTTTCTAGACAGATTGTAGCAGGTGGCATGTATATGCTCTAGCATGATTGTGTTAGTGGTAATTTTTAACAATTATATATACATCTTTTTGAGATTAAATATTCTGATTATCAAAAATTATTGAAGATGGTACAACATAACATTCGTTTGAGCAGTTCTTATTAATCTACAAAATAATGATGAGACAATACCCGACATACAGGCAATCAAATTGAGAACCTGATAAATGCTAACGTAGTACCAAATTTTATACTTACTCCAAACTAATAGAATCCGTAAATCGAGTTAAGGACAGCAAAATTAATCGATGACGTCCGTTTGCTAAAGTCATCATGTTCGATTAAATCGCACCTATGTATACGTATATGTTATATGCAAATTAATGAAGGCAAATTTTAATGTCAAACACAACATAAAACTTATAATATATATATTATTATAATAAATTATATAGTTAAAACTCTTACAACATGAAACAATATACACACAATAAAAGTTTCTAGTTGTCGAAATAGATTCAATAGATCAATAGTAAAATTAATATTACGAATCCCAAGTAATTATATTGAGCATTCCAATTACGTAAATTATGCTCATACACTTGAATTTATGATCTAAATGCTGCTAAATGTATCTGATAGTGTAATGGATTGAGATACGAGTTTTAAAATCATGATGCTAGATCAAATTTACATGCCTTTTTACCACACTCCCGGGCCCTACTCTCAGCGCTCATCACACTATAACTATGTATCTATATCTATCTATCCTGTATAAATATGTGCATTAAACCGATCTAAAAAGAATACATATTAAAAATATAAAGTTTAATTATTATTATTTACTCATGACATACGTCACATTCGATAAATGTTTGACCAGGTGGAGTAAAATTTATCACTTAATATGTTATATCCACAATACTCTCAAGAGTTCATACAACAATATCATAGCTATAGATACATACAGAATAAATAACATGTTACTTATATACACACGAAGCGCGTAATATTTGACTACATCTCTCTTACTAGAGGTACCAACACGTGGCAAACACTGATAGCAATCGGAAGTTGCTAGCTAGTTCACATATACATCCTTGAGTCCATCATATATGGGTGTTAGTATCAAACTCATACTCCAATGCTGTTAACACTTTATCTTCTATTTATTCTTTATCTTCATACTCCTTTACTTTATCTCTTTCTCCCCAATTTCGACCTTCTGATTTTGAGCTATTCACTCATGTGTATATTTTTATTCAATTTCTCGCGTGCATTTTTCTTGCTCCGTACGATTCCTTCGAAAGTCAACGTTTACAGACACTATCTATTTATTACTAAGATAATATAACCGTCATTTGCGAGATCTACAGGTTATTAAACATTATTATTTATTATAATATAAGATATAATGTATAATGCACATTTATTTATATTGTTATTATATATCGAACAAAGTATTTAACTCACAACACACTCCGCAAATTATAACACAATATCGCGGCACTCTCACACTCAAGAGATATTAGCATCAGCGGATGCGCTACTCCACGCGAGAATACAGGTTCAATAATATCACAAAGAGCCCATTACTTATAGACACTGATAAATTATCACACGAATAATATCACGTAACTTCACTCAACAATTTCAGCCTGTGAGCACGCAACACACAACAGAGATTCTTTACAGACGTTGTCTGTACAGTCACTCCCTTCCAGAGAGGAACCTAAACCAAGCTGAGGATATACTTCTGCACGATGCGCTGAGCACGACTGATTACTCACCATTCTATAGACCATACTACGAATCCAAATATTTTCATCTCACGGAGCATTACACATTAGGACTTAACCTCAAGTGCTGAATAATCAATAAGCGGGTTCAATTGAATGTGGTCTATAAGACAAGACTCGAGCTCTCCGAGGAATTACGCGGCACTCGCACGATAAAAATAGACATCACATTACTTGTTAGGAATACTACTGAGCATATATCTAGACTAACAGAGTATCTCTTACCCTCTCGCGAATGATGCCATCTCTCTACGTAGCTATATCTCAAGATATTCTCACCGGAACCACGTATTTAGTGAGATTCATTAATTATTTTTGGAGAGACCCACGCACATTTCTGCTGCGTACGTGGGGGGGCGGCGTCACTACGGACACCAAGCAATCGGTCTACGACGGGTACGGCCCCCCTGATTGGGTTGTTTAAATATGGAAGGATGTAAACCAGCTAGTCTAACAACTCTATATCACGTTACTAAGTGAGGTGCGGTGCCCGGTGCGGCTGCGTGCGGTACAGGGCCTTGTTAAACAATTTCCTAAATGATTAAGTGTACCTATATTTCTATTATTTTATTAGACCTGTTCATGTGATACTTATTTATTATCTCCTGTAGTTTATAGTTATAATTTTTATTGTTAATGTAATTTCATTATTTTTTTATCTTTTGTCTTACTATTTTTTAAATATATTTTAACTTTGTTCTTGATAGGTATTACTTTAATGTTATTTAGTCTTATTTTAATTTGATTATTTTAGTTAGTAATACTTAATAACTGTTAGAGTAATATATTAGCTCTTTATGTAAATCGAGTATATAGATAACCAATGTAGTAGATATATAATGTGTGTTTAAGTTTTTATTTAAATTTTATTATAATAATGTTAATATAAATTATTAATCATTGTTATATAATATGTACATATAGTTTACCTAGACTATGTTGGCTATATTAATTTATTCTATTATTTATTATTTATTTTATTTAATTTCTATATTTTTATTGTTATCTCGAATAGAAATAAGCCTGTCACCTCTCTTGGTTTTATCGTTTCATGTGGTGTAGGGGTTAGTCTAGGATTTGAACATGCTCTCCTTTTTTTATCACAGCGTAGGTGTTATTTTTATCATTAAAATTTTCGCCTCCGTTAACCTCTGAATACAATGAATCTAATTATAGGCGACGGCATTAACTCAATATTAGTCTCTGCTAATCTCACGCTCTCTCGTATACATATGCATCTTTTAAACTTGAACATTATATTCATAGTTCAGATGATGCTATAAGAGCTTTATTACTGTGAAAAACTTTGTTACGTTAGTATTATATCAATATTATTCGTTTTAATATAATTAATGATATATTAAAAAGTTATGTTTATTATGTATATATATTAGTTTATCACAAAATCTGATATATCTACGTTAATATAGTGAGACTTGAATAAACGTTTCAATAATTATTGGATCTTGAGAAACATATTATTAGGTGATATATATAGGCTCAAGTGTGTTTGAATGAGCTGAGTTTGATTTACTGATTCATATAATTTATGAATAATAAACGTGTAAAAAAAATCATTTGTATAATTTTTAGTAAAAATGTTAGACCTGAATCAATAGATCAGATAGATCAATAGATCCAATAGATCAATATATCACTGGTGAGGGGAGGCTAGGTTGGGTGGTTTGATTTTTACTGATTTACTTGATTTACTGATTGTTAAAAAGTTATATATACAATTTATATATAATAAAAAATGTCTTGAATCATAAAATCAATTGATAGCAATATAATACATTCAAAAGATTAAAAGATCAAAAGATCAACCAGTAGTATATATATATATATATATATAGCTATATTATTGGATAGGAAGGTAGTTAGGTAATGGTTTTAGATTTATCTAGATTTTATCTGATTATAGGGTATTGATCCTTTCTTACTAACCATTTTTGCTCCATAATATTTAAGACGCTGAAAAAGTAATGCTCAATTAGATTGCAAATAGAATCAATAGTAATCTATAATGTATATATACGTTAATATATGGATTGGACAGATAGGTAGGGTTAGAGGTGATTGATTAATACTGATTTATATAATATTATAATTGTTATGTTAAAACATTACGATTTTACTATATTAAAAAATAACTTTGATATATATATCTAAATAGTAACCAATTTTTCAAATACTATCGATTATCAATATACATCAATAGAATTTTTATACAGTATATATATAATATAATATATATAATGGGGCAGTGAAAATAGTAGTATATATATACTTGGATAGTAGTATATATCTCGATTTATACTGATTTTTATACTGATTTAGGTTATGTAGTAAAACATGATATATATTTACTGGCTGACTGCAGATAAAAAAATTAGAATGTTTATGTACGAGTGAATTTCTACAACGTGACGTCCACAATAACAAGAGTCTTGATATAAGAGTTAGTCAGATTATAAATTAATTCAGAAGCTCAACGATTAGGAGTGCGAGAGCACGATACTGTGAACTCTCGTTCGATAGCCGGCTTTGTTAGGCGTTTCTAAGTTTAGGATTATAACGCTTTGTAGTCTTTATTTAGCTGCTTACTTAGCACGTTTTGGGCCTATGGTATCGCTAAGAGAACAAGCCTCACTCTCCACAGCTCATTATTTATATCAACTAATTCACTGATTTCGAGGGCGTCTTCAATTAAGTGACTCTTATTATATTGTGTTACTTATTATTATTCTTTTTATCTAGATGTTCATCAATACTTTTTATATTTATTGAAAACTTACATTTACTCATTCGAACGACTAAGACATATTAATGAAACAACGCACCCTCAACTATTCGCTATGATTATACGAATGTTTATCAGTTACACATTCCATGTAAATTTTAATGTAAGATCTCATCTTTTAGTCTCATTCCTTTGTTATGCTTCAATTACAGCAACATCTCAGAACTCAAGAGTCGTATGCATGGTTTCAATCTCTATTACTACTCTCTCTTTCACGATGCAGACTCATTTCATATAATACTTTCGTATCCAATTTTATCGGCTTTTCACTCCTAGTCGCGTGGAGTATCCTATGCTACCATATCGACACATCAAACTTCTGTTATTGTCATTCCTAGTGTAGTTAGTTGTTCAGTCCTCTCCAGGGTACAACCCCTCGCTTTGGGAAATTGCCTCCCAATGCTCGGTCTACAGTTATTTGACACCACCTTTTTATTTACACTGGACTTATTCAATCACGCTGCTATAGATATTCGAAGATTCTACTCTAGAGAGAATTCAGCTCAAGAAATAAACACTTTAATAACATGAACGAAAGTTATGTATTGTTATGTACTTTCATCGATAGATATGAATTCTGAGACTGATTGCGCACCACACCACGGCTCCAGCACCGGTTAGACAGGAAAAGTCCAAGTGTGTCACATGACCGTTCTATTACTAAGATATACAGCGCAGAAGAATCTCGTTTACTGACCAGAAGTAGAGTATGCAATGACTACTCAAATCACTCGTACCCAGCGCTAAAAATTTACAACACAATCACGTAAGCTGCAAAAGAACAAATACTCATATAAGTGTTACCTCGAAAACACTTATTTATGGATATCTTTTTTGAATAGATAGTTCGGGCCATCAGATGATGCTTGCCATTATCTAGAGAGTGAAAATGCAGAGCGCAGAAGACAGGAGTGTTTTTTGAAACAAAGGAGAAAAGCAAGCCAGCCTATTATTATCGATCTCGGAGTGATTCGCGTACGAGTTACGAGGCTGAAGAAAATGGAGTTCGACGCAGTTACATCCAAATCGAATGTTCTATATTCGAAATAGTAAAAGACTCATATTTTTGCCTAAATTTCTAACCCGATACGTATAACATATTAACCTCTTTATTTGCGTAAATATAGGAGTTACTAGCGGTCAAACAGGTATCTATTGCTTTTAGGTTTATTTAGCACAAAGCACCAACAACAACCAGAGAATGACAAGAGCGTGAAACTGTAACTGTTCTGCGTAGAGTGTAATATAAGGATCCTGTTATTTTCTACTATTCTTTGTTGTCCATAGAAACTGAAAGTTGTAAAAGAAATGCGTACGACATGATGCTACACAAGGAAATAACACATATGTCCCGTGTTACGGAATAATCGATTCTATGTGCGGTTATTGCCAACAAATTTGTACCGTTGCCTTCTATGGATCCAATATTCTTCTATTTTTCATAAACCGAGGAGCATCCATAGACCACTACCTCATTACGGCAATAAGTGACTGGCGAGAGGCGTGTGGCGGTGTACGGCGAAACGGAATCTATTTAATAATGACTATCTCATGCTTGCGTATCTTGCGTACGACGAGTGTTATAAACATCTGGCACCCCAATAATTTTGCGACGTTCGAGTAACTCTCAATTATACCTCATTATGAGCAACTTTGAGAGAGAATCTGCGAGGAGTTAAAGTTGTCATAAAACACCATCCAGTCTCACAGAAAAGCTCTCTCACTCCGAGAATGACTCAAGAAAAATAACTAGCTGGAGAGGATGGCGTCTTGGAACAAATTGTTGTTACAAGGAGATAGCCTTTGAGTGTTCATTTTGGGACGGAAATACGTTGGTAGTTCTACCAGAGTTCCTAATAGATCTGAGCGAGGTGAACGTATAGCACCTGTTGTGACCGTGTTATCTGCGAGGAATGAATACAAGACTGGCTTTGCAGAGTACTATATGCCCCTTAGTGCGGGCGTACACATAGTCAACTGATTATAAGATAAAACTCACAAATAGCTATCATCTGGCTTGATTATAGATTTTTGTAGCGCTTCTTTCAGTTTATTATAGTAAATGTGTGTATTTATTTATTTACTTTTTATTTATTTATTGTGTCTCTCATAACTTTCTCAAGTCAATGTGTTTTCATACAGCATGTGTGTCATTTCAAACATACAATTTAAGGCTATAGTGTGCATTTGTACTATATTTTGGAAATACATCTTGGTAGAGTAGCATGCTCTTTATACCTTATGTATCCTCGCCTCACAGATTTTCTTAGAAGTCATGTTTTAAGAGGTGTTGTCATGATAATGTTAATAAGTTAGATTGTATTCTACAACTGGGTCCAACTCCGATATATTTTACAAATGATAGATTTCTCCAAAAATTGCTATATTGAGGCGTATAACTCAACAAGTAAACATTATGATAATCGCTTTAGTTTATCATATGACGAAATGTTGAAAAGACATCTAGCCTTTTGAAGTTAATTGCATAAACATAACTGCGGTATTAGTATATTCACATTTATTATACTAATTTTGGTATGAATCTAAACCATAGAGACGATATCAAGAGAGTCTTACCATACTATATATTTGTATATTTGGCATCTCTCCAACCACTTAAACTCATTCATATTACGAAATGTTAGAGCAAATACTATAGTTAAAGCACATATTGTAAATAAAAATTTATAAATAATATATATTTTATTTATAATAATATTATTAAAGTATTTATAATTATTATATATAACTAATATATATTTTTAAATTTTATTAATTATATATTTTATTTTTATTTTTATAATTAAAAATTTTTTTAATTTAAATATTATTTGATATATGAATATTTATTATTTATATTGTTGTTTTTATTTTTAATCTGGATAATGAAAATGAATGAAATATTATTTTAAATAAGTACTTTTTTATTAAATACCTTTCTTTATATTATTAGTGAATATAATTATAATATAATAAATTAATATATTATAAATAATATAGATATAAAGTTATATAACTATATATAAATTATAACTAATATTATAAAGTTGTATAACTAAAAATCTTGCATATTTTGATATTTCGTTATATATATTTATATATAATGCTTGTTCGTTTTTTGCTGCGTTGTCTGCCGCTCCAGCCACCTAGCCCGCTCCTAATATTCTGCAGGCCCTAGGCATTTCCTATGTTTTTCCTAAGCTTATAGAGGCCCTGCGGTATTGGTGTTTGTAGGATCAATTAATGGAACGGAAATGGAATTTAAATCTCCAGGTGCCATTAGTCATGCCAGGGGTGGATGGCCAGACATCTATTGTCTGAAGATACTTCTATTCCGCGGACAATTCAAACTGTCATGAGAAACAACACGTCCCTTAGAAGCTGTCTGTATTTTCTCGTCTAGAGGGTGATGCAAAGTCTTGAGTTCAATGCCCACCAAAACACCGCTTGCTTCGCCAAGCATGACTTTTAGCTCGTGCGAGGTTTGTTGACTATTCGGAGATTGACAATTATCTCTGAGAGAGCTCTGTGTTGAAATTCTCCAAACCATTTTGTTATCCTCAAGGCAGAATGCGTGCCCTCTATTCTTTGTATCCTCAATTTCAGACGAAGGTAAAATCGGGAAATGGCGAACGAAGTCCTAAATGACACCGAGACCGGGACAGAAAATTCAAGAATTGTGTGTAAACCCCAAATTTCGTAGACACCAGTTGGAGAACTGGTTAATGCAGGGTTATCTTGTTTAATGACAAAGGGACTATGAATTTCTTTGAGCGTTTTCAGATTTAACGCAGATTTCTCAGAGAACCCCCCCTAGTAGCTGGCCTAAAAAAATATACATCTAGGGAACTCGGACTTGTGTCCCTAAAAGTCGTTAATGTATTGTGCAGTAATGAGAGTGAAATTAATTAAGAGACTACTAACCTCCTCACTATAGATGAGGGAGCAGAAACAATATGTTTACAGGTAGTACACAAATACCAAAAGCAGTTTTTTCTCTAATTAGGGTACAAATTTTCTTTGAGCAAAACTTTAGAATAGATTATTCATATATTTTATACTCCCATTCGAATTTTTCCTCAAAAACTGTCAATATCACTCCTTTTTCTTATTAAATTATATTGAAAATATTGTTAACAACAAAAAAGGATTAAGTTAAGAATTAATTTCAAACTTTTGAAAAATATCACGAATTATCTTCATATCATAAGTTCATTAATAGAGTTTCCTAGTCACGTTTTTGATGTGACAAAGGCTGTCATTAAGTCTCGGTTCGACTATAAGGAGCAACAAATATGCAGTAAAGATAAATGGCGCTATAGAACAATATGCCAATGATTTTGAGACATAAATCATGAGAAAATGTAATGAGAAAAGTCGTTTCAGATACTCCTAAGTGGCTAGCCAGTGCACAAAATTCCTGAGTTTTTTGAAACTATTGAACGCACAGCTCCACGCCATTAATCCATTCTCCCAATTCACTAACAAAATGGATATCCAAAAAACTCTGCTAAAGTTACTGATCATTTTGTGGGGTTCCCGTCGACAAAATTCGGGGAAATAATTTTCTCCCCCCTATCTCACACTGCGCGTCACCCTAATAGTTGATTATATATATATTATATATTATATTATATATATATATTATAATATATTATTATTAATATATTATATACTATCATATATATATATATATATATATTATATAGGAATATATAATATTATATATATATAATATATATTAATATATTAATATTATAATATAACAGTTAATATATATATATATATTATATATAATAGTATATACTTATATATATATATTTATATTAAGTATTATATAAATAATATATATATATAATATAATATTATTTATATATAATGTATATATATATTTTATATAAATATTATATATTAATATTATATAAATTCAATATATTATTATTATAATATATTATATATATTGATGATATTTGCAATGTATATATGCTATATCGATTTTTAAACGATTTACATAATAAAAGTTATAATATATAAAATATATTTAATATTAATATATTTATATTTGTATAATATATATATTATATTAATTATATAATTAATTATAATAATGATATATAATATATATAATATATTATAATATATTATATATATATATTATTATATATTATATATTTAATTATATATATATAATATATTAATTAATATATATATATATAATATAATATATATTAATATATTATAAATTATTTAATAAATATATATATATATTATACATATATTGATTTAAAATATATATATATTATTATTATATAAATAACGTATATCCAGAGAGGTTTATATTTTTAACTAGATATATATATCATAAATATATTTATCATTTTTACTCCTTAGATATAGGCAAATAGTATACTTATATATACTTATAGAATATAGTATAATTATATAATATATATATAAATAATATATATATATAGTAGTATTATATATATATTATATATAATATATATATATATATATATTTAAATGTAGGAAAGAAGTGTAAATATAAAGGATAGCTCAAAACCAGGAAGAGTATTTCAAATACTAGAATGACAGCGTGGTCTATGTTGGGCTTTGAATATGGAGATCTCAATATCAAGATACTGCCATCACATATAAGTAAGAAAACAACCACCTATTTAGGTATATATAATATTTATATATATAGTATAATATATCTATATATATATAGACTAGTATATATATATATTATATATTATATTATATATATATAGACGTATATATATATCAGTGGCGACATCCAGTGAACTTTGCTTTACTTCACTCGTGCTACTCCTTTCTCTCTC